>JBCFYV010000012.1:25590274-25627714 GCA_039000515.1 Timema cristinae | reverse complement strand
TAATTAACAGATATGCACATCTAACAACAGCGTAATATACACCACCACTGAATGAACTGACACTGTTGTGCGCTAGAAGAAACTCTTTGTCGACAGTCTAAACCTATCAAACCGCTGGCCACATGGGTTTTTCCTTCCTATCATGAGTATCTACGTGGACTGACCGCAAGTATTTAGAAAGAAAAAAGAGAGTGTGAGGAAGAGAAAGATATTTAAAAAAAAGGCAATTTAAGGCTCCCATTTGTAAAATAGGCACTAAACACCGAAATAGGCATTTATAGGTACTATAAAAGTCATCACACTATCTTCCCAATCATTGAAAATAAACTTATACCTCAAAAGTCTACTTTTAAAAGCATAGGAATGAAAAAGGTATTTCATACACGACGTTTACACCTATGGGTCTTATCTTAACTGATTACACTATAAAACCAGTGTCTGGATTTTTATAGCATGTCAATTTTATTTTTGTACATCACAGACAATGTTCTTGTGCACATAAATTATATTCATGACACCGTAGTTGTGGAAATATTATTTATAAGTACTTCTTTGATTTTTTTTTTTTACTTTTGGCTTTTTAGATTATATTTTTTTGGTTTGCGTCAATTTTGAGACATTTTTTGGCTTTTTTCGGCCTTTATCTTGAATAAGAAAATTTTTAATTAGTGTTTTAGCACTAATTCTTTCTAGTCGTTTGGGCTATAAGCCTATGTACTAACTACGTTAATGTGTTAGAGATTAGTAAAGTTTTAATTTAAAGGATGTAGACCCGCATTTGCGTGGAGGAATAATGGAAAGCCATTTAGGAAAAACCTCTCAGAGTATCTGACCAGGATCAAACCCCGATCTCTCCCTCTTCAGCAGTCTAGTCTAATACGAGAGTAGCGCGTTAGCTTACGTGGCCACCGAAGCGGGTTATTTTTAAATACCAACTATATATATATATATAAGTCCTGACTCATTAACTGACTCATCAAAGCCCAGCCCAAATCCTTGGACCTATAAAGCTGAAATTTTGCACAGTTTCCCTTTATGGTGTAAACAAGGAATAAGGCCGGATTTTTTGAAATTCTCGTGAGATAGGGAACAAAAAGGATTTATATTTTCGCTTTAAAGTTGCCTTATTTCCGTGACTATAATTATTAGAGACTTCAAATCTGGCATGTAAGTAGGTAATTATAATCACTAATAACTTTTTTCAGGATTTTCCGAAATTCCCACGGAATAAGGAATAAAGAGGATTTATATTTTCGCCTTAAAGTTGCCCTATTTCTTATTAGATCAACGCCCAGCCCAAACCCTTGGACCTAGAAAGCTGAAATTTTGCACAGAGGTTCTATTTATGATGTAAACAAGGAATAAGGCCGGATTTTTTGAAATTCCCACGGGATAGGGAATAAAGAGGATTTATATAATTATTATACCACAGGGGGTAACGGGCAGCGTGGGGAGGGGGGTCTTATATAATTCTTATACCACAGTTGGTCACAGCAAGCATCGTGCGGGACTTCTAATATTTTATAATTGTATAAATACCTTATTCTCAAACATAATGTTACATAGTTATCAGAATGAGAAGGTGGTTTGCTTTATATCATCTTTGCTCGTATTATTGGAAAATACACATTCCTGTTGGCACTGTAATTAACTTGAAGAGGGTTGTATTTTGAAGTTGAACACGTATTTATAAATTAATATTATATTTAGCAGGATGTAACAGTTTCACCGTTAAGGGATTTTCATGCATATAGAATATGTTCTAGTTTACATGTGTAAAGTGCGTGTTTGATCTAGTCAAGTCCATTGACTAAGAGTTTTTGTTCATATCTTTTTTTTAATCTGAAGTATTTTTTTATCATTTACGGATCTTTTTTGATAATTATTAGGTCACAAAGTCCGGGATCTGCTTATAATTATAACTTACACCATATGGTGATCAAGCAAGACATTTTTGCTTACTTGAACAGAGAGTACATTTGTATTTTTGAAATATTCATTTCAATTTTCGTTTTGTTACAGGATATAACCCTTCTGCTGGCGGAGAGCACCGAGAATCTCACGAAGGTTCCAGGAAGGAGAGTAGTGTAGCTATAGGGCTTTTATAATACGTTAATACTTTTAATGAACTTTAAAATGTTTGGTATACAGTTCTTGTGAGAACAATAATGATTTAATATATACCTTTTTTTAAACATCCAAATATGAAAGTTTTGCAAGATTTTTCATTAAGCTCACTTTTCATTGGGAATTTTACTTATATATACATTTTTACAATATTTTTTTTGTTTTGTTTTACCCAGTGGTGAATAGTGATATTTATTTTTGGTGGGGCCAGGTCAAAGCTTACCGGTATTATTTTTTTCCACGACGTGATAACATATTAAATTTAATTCATTTAAGTTTTCTTAGTTTTTAAAATCACTAAAATTACAAAATGACTAAACAAATCTACAAACAAAACGAATACAGTTTATGAATTATACTTACCAAAGGATAACATTACTTGTACAAAAGTTGGGTGCGTCTATCTCTTAATTCCAACACATGAGTATCGTAATATTTTAAGCATTAAATAAACCTGCCTACTATATGCCTATTTTTGACACCTACTCATTGTGTTTTTGGACTGAAATTTTGACCACTGAATTTATCTGTGATGCAATATTTCCTATTTCAAATGCTTTAAACGTGAATGCATTTTCAAAAGAATAGCATATTCTTCATAATCACAGTTAACCACAATTGTTTACCAAACCAAGCATTAGAAAAAGTTATTATTTTCTTTCCATCCATCTGCATAAATGTAAAGTCATTAGGCTTATATGTTCTTTACCATTTAATATAAAGCTTTTCTTTTAGTTTTAATGAAGAAAACGAAGTTTTTAATAAACAATATAATTTAATAATTTTGATTAATCATTTTCACGCGTAATATTACTTCTTGGGTCTTAACACGTACTAAAACACAAATTTATAAACGCAAACACAAACTATAGATCACCTCTATCGTATATCAAGCCCGCTCAGGCTGGCCCCATTCTCGAGTGTAAAACTGGTACCGGAATGGTAGAGGGATTTACCTTGAAAGACATCTCACACTGAGTGTGGCTGGTCTTAAGAGGGTCTATTGAAGCTGGTCCTGCTCAGCTTCTATATTCAGTCACTAGAGAGCTGGTACAGACCTCGCGTTACGTATGGAACGAGGAATGAATAATTTTGACTTGAATACTGCGTAACTCACTGCGTGTAGAGAATGGTACTTCACTTCATATTCATGTTATTTCCAAAATATTTCATTGAAAAAAAAGAGAAAAAAAAAGAAAAAAGTAAAAACAAATGTTGGAAAAATGTTGGTGGAGCTTGGCCCTGAAGCCCCTAGTTTTAGCTAAACATGTTGATTTAATATTTATTATGTGTGTGATTCAATCATTTATAACTTAAGGATCAATTTCCTTCAGACCATGGACTACAAACTAAGCAGTATACAGTTATATAGTCTGATAACTAGTTTTAAAATGTTAATTGAACATCTATATTTGGCAATAAACATTCAATGGTGAGATAGAGCTGTGCATTTTTTTTACCGTCAATCTTAAGAAATTGTTTCTAAGACTGTTAATGTAACCACAGATTGTGTATGGCCTTCCTAGATATAGACAGAGTCACTTTTACCGCAATTTTCACTGTATTGCTTACGTTTTTAATAGATCAGAAACCACAGGTTTAGTTTTTATATAATAGCTTGTAGGTTAGTTAATTAGGTGGAAACAGAATCCATTTATATCAAATACTAGACTCAAATGAATAATTTGTACTTTCTCATAGTTTTAAAAAAAAAAATTTAGGATTTTCATGTAGGACCTAACTAGTCATTTTTGTTGTTAACTATTTAATAATTTATTCAAGATTATTATTACAACTGATATGTGTAAAACTAAATAATATAAAACAACGCATTTTTACTCGGAATTTATGTGCCAAATACTCAGTTTTGTAGGTTTTCTAACATAATTATTTACATACGGGGGGGGGTGCTATTATCTGTACATAGCATACATATGATTCTAATGATTAGAAAACAAAGGGGGGTCTGCCTAATTCAAAGGCGCCTCTGGTGGTCCTTCACTGGTGTAAATGGAATCCATGTTTCGAACGACGATTTGCTAACTCAACCCTAATTAGACAATTGTATGTAGTCTTCATGGGACATATGACTGAATACAAATCAAACAGGGTATTAACTAAACACATTAATCTGCGTCACCATATAGTCGTGAAATCAACCTCTTTACGACTATGCTACGGGTAAACTTCAAAATGATATTTGCGACGTGATCAATCTCTTCGGTCAACATCCCCTAGTCTTCTTCATGTATTATTAAACGTTGTAGAGACATCTTTATTATTTCCCTGGTGATTCAAATGTACAATCTTATTGATATATTTGTGTTTAATACAACAACACTGCTTCCTGTTTACAAATTTTACGTATGTGACTTACGGGAATTTACCTAATTCTGTATCTTGCATTAAGAAATCTCCGCCAGTTAGTGAAGGATAAAGGACACAACTATCCGCATGCATACAAAGTTACCACACCACCAATTTTAGTAAAATATTGCAAGATGATATTTATCAGACACAATCGGAAGATGCGCTTCTCTCAGGTTGAACTGATCAAGTGTTAAAATTTAGAGGCTTTTAACTGCGAAATGGTCGAGAATATGCTCTACTTTTTATCAGTGCCACACACAGAAACCCCTCTATATTTTCAGATACCAGTAATAAGTTTTCAGTAGTTTGGCTTCAGTGGACATCTGACTGACAACCTCTCCTATCGCAGCGACAGTGACAGTGAACAGGAGTCGCCCACAATCATACAATCGTAACGTTCTCTCAATTGTGGCTCCAAATCTGTTGTCCTGCAACTAGTTAACTCCGTAGTGTTCCTGGGCATCGTCTTTTATTCAGATGTTTGGACATTAGGACTACAGTGGATGAATCTTTGCTACTGACATTGATAAACATCTGGGAGCAATTTTTGAAGAATATTCTCGTTTAAGAAGCCATTTAGTGATTCCTCGCTATTTTATATCTCGCTTCATGCTACATACATTCCAACTCTATGGGTTCTGTGTGTCATTGAGGCCAGGATATGGATGTTGCTCTTGACTCGACAACAAAGTGATAGCTAGGTTGTCTTATCTCTAAATTCTGTGCATTTCCTAAAAGAATTTCCGTACATCACTTGGAATATACACTGCTCACTTACTCGACTAAATGTGTACTTTTGTTACTGACTCTTTTCACCACATTGAAAATTGACTCTATAACTCTTGGTCAGACCTTGGTTGTACTCTCTCGGATTCATATACCACATTATCGGCCACCATAGTGTATGTAGCCTTGTATCCCACAAATCAGTACTGGATATCTCATCACACTTGGGATGCTATCGCTTCTCCACAGACCTGCGTGTTGTGTCTGCAAGGTAATTCCTCAAAAATCACAAACGACCATCCCTTGTCGGTGTTTGGTCCTCGTGGGACTCTCTCTCCTTACTGAACTGTGACTTCTTTTCAATTATTCATGTGGTTGAGGTGGTAATTGCCGTCGTTAAACCCTCACTATAAAGGTTATCATCTTTTATCCTTTATGTTTCGATTCAAAAACATTATTGCTCAAATACTCGTTGACAAAACTTGTTCCAAACAGTAGTTTTTATGCTTCACTTTATTAAACACTGCAAATTCAAAATATCGTCAAACAGGACCCTTAGCCACTCAAGAGCTCATTGAAGCCTTCAACGAACTGTCGATTTATCCTATGTGAGACCTCACCAGCCATCATTAACTATCAAAGCTAATAAACAATGCAGCTTAAACTTCAAGTTTGTTCTGTGCCTGGACACAGGAATATTGAAGAGTAGGTTGATTTATCATTCGTTCCAGATCTGGAATAAATTTTCCGGAATATTGAAGTGGGTATGAAAGTATTTATGCCTTTTTTAATGAAATAATTATGCAAAAAATTCATTCTCGGCTTTCATGTATCTTTAAAAAAAGTAGAGAATACTGTTTTTAAAATGTAGAGTTAGAGCTCAGAATACAAGGTTAGCTATTCAGACGATATAATAAGGCTTGTAAGTGAATTGTATAGCACCTGCCTTTATTAATTTATAACTATGTGAATATTAATAATGTGCCCTTATTCCCCACAATTTGTGTTTAATGAGGTACATAGTCTACACAAATTATATCGTGTCATTTTATAACTTTAATTCATAGTGATTTTGTTACTAGGATATAATTTCAAATCCTCTGATTTATCGAATATGAAAACTGAAATATGACTTCAAATTTCAAATTACTTACAAATGCTTTTATTGTCAAAAATTTGCAAGAGAAGAACTGGCTTCTTTAAAATGGCTACTAGACTAGGTGGCATCTAAATGGCAGAAAATACTAAAGTCATGTGGGAGGGATTAGGAGCTCCCCCCCCCCCCCCCACCCCCCACACTCTCCCCCCCCCCCCCCCTCCACCAAACCCCCCCTCCCCCCCCCCCCCTCCACACCCTACCCCCCCCACCTCCACCCTACAAACCCCCACTAAAAGCTTCGAAGGCCCTATCCTGAATTTCAAATAATGATTAAGGGTTGTTGAGCACCAATCCATAATAGCTTTAGATTCATGTCATTTTAAAAGAGGAGCAGACAGAGACAAAGAATAAAAAAAAATAAAAGAGTCGCAAAGGAGAGAACAGAGATAATCAACAGAAGAAAAAGGAAGAGAGAAAAATGAAGGAAGAGAGGGCTATAATCTTTTGAAGAAGGGCCAAATATACCAGAGTTGCTTTGGCCTCGACCTTAGATCACAAGAACAAGACAAAGAAAAAAGAGAAGAGGAGAAGGCCATCTTCTGGTAAGTGCAAACCACAGGGCGCACCTAACAAAAATATTTCATTAATTTTTTTTTTATTTAATTTTATTTTTCATAAATGATTAGAGGTGTACGCCACAACTCCAAATAGCTTCTGACGATACATGGTCATTTTGAAGAATTAGTAATTTATCAGTATTGTGGACCACTCAAAATAGACAAATTTATTAATTGATTACATTTTTCATAAATTTTGTTGGTGGTAAGGACAATTCAAGATTATCTTCTAGAGGTATCTATCCATTCCTACAAAAATAAGGTGACGAATCACTTCAAAATAGCTTCAAGGAAATCCAAATTTCATAAATGTTCTATGTGAGGAACACTTGAAATGGTGCTTATAATTACAAAAGAATTGAGTTTCTTTTAAAAAAGGCAAAGACTACTCATAGCTTTAGAATGACCATTTTCAAAAAATTGTTAGAAGGGGGCAAACTTCAAATAGTTCTATAGAAACTATCTGATTTTTAAAAAAAATTGGAAGAGGTAGTCCCGGTTCAAAACATCTAGATCAAATTTTAATGAGAAATTTCAATGGTTTAAACAGAAATGTAACATGTAAGTAACTATGTTATTTATAATTATGGGGGGGGGGGGGGGGGGGGGGGGAACTCCCTATGAAATGAACTGGATCCGCCACTGGTTTGCTCAGGAGAGATAGATATGAATACGGTCTTTCTGTTTACCACTGGGCCCAAAGTAGATCATTATTGGTTTTCGCATTTTCAAGCTCATTTGATAAATTTTTTTCAGACCACTAAACACGATAGTGAAACAGAAATGAAGGAGAGGGCTCATTATTCAAAGTCACCATCGAGCAGCTTAGTTCTTAATTTGAGCATGTTGGAACTTACATGGGGGGGGTGATGTGTGATGTTGTGTTATAAATCGGTGGCCACTACCCTCGGTTATGTGTGTGATTGGATGTGGGGGGAGGTGTGTGATTGATGTGAAATGAGGGAAGGTGTAGGTGTTGAATGTTTTGGGGGGTGGGATGAGGGTGAGTGAGGGGTGGTCGTGCAAGGGGTGATGATTCTGTTGGGGGATGTGTCGTTGGTGGGGATTGATTGTTGATAGGTGGTTGGGTAACAGCGGTGTGTGGGATGTGGTGTGGTGACTGGGGATTTGAATCGGTGTTTTGATTTTTTGTTTGTTCAACATAATACTGATTATCCCCTACAGATATTTATCACCAATTTAAAATATTTACCTTAATACTAATACTTTCTGAGAAAGTAGTTTTTTATGACAGTTAACTCATTAGGGAGGCTCTTTTTTTGTATAATCCCAAAGGTTTATTTATTACATGATTTGCAATTTGTTAACTGAAATATTACGCTGCTATAAAAGAGGTGACCAATATATTTGAGAATCTTGAGCGAGGTTGATTCTATAGACTTCAACTCTTGAAAGTTACAAAGTTGCTGTTTTTGTATGATGTTCTTCAGTGTTTCATTTTTCTTCACATGCTTTACTGTTGCTATATGTTGCGTAACTTGATATTTCATGTCACCGTTGACTTTTTTTTCCATAATATTACTAAATTTAAATAACTCTTAAATGCACCACCATATAACCACGTACCTTTCTATTAAATTAACACACTTGTGAGGATTTTTTGTACGCATTCTTAACTTCACAATTCTGCTTTCTTGTCCCTGAATATAAATATACTTTGTGTGAATGGTTCAATGAGTTTGCATGAAAAAGAAAGTCCAACGCAAACTTATTGTGTATTTGAGGAAGAAAGAAAACACACACCACCCTAATGTCCTCTTGACTCTCACGCTTTCCTTAATAACGTGGAAATTCCTTTTAAAATTAAGTGTTGCAACAAAAACATCGTTTAGGAAACCTAATGACATGGATACTCTATGCCAGCGTAATTTACTTTTGTTTCCTCTATGAGTAAATAAAATTCAACTTTCCTTTAAGAACAACCTACCTAGGGACAGTAGACACTGACATGATCTTTTCTTAGTATACATATGGTTTGGTTGTAAAAAAGGTTGAATTAACATATATATATTCTATATTCTGTAACTCAATATTAACAAATATCTTCGTTCTAAAAATGTTTGTCAGAGCGTTTAAAAAATCTCAAATATGTGAGATTTTTTTTTTCATAGGGAATTAGGTTGAAAAGCATTTTTAAAATATATAATTAAAATATATAAACTCCTAGGCCTATTAATAACTTTGAACTACCTTTTTAACTAGTTATGATCCTACATTCCAGTTGAAATCTGGTAGGAAGATAAGTTTCTTCATAGGGATCTTCGGAAGAAATTGGTTTATACGCCTAGGTGATGGTTAGTTATTTTGAATGGGGACGGTTTTTTGTTCGATTTGTCAAAAAATAATCAATTTACTTAAGGGTGAATAAGCTTACATTCAAAAACATACCATTTTCTTTAGATTTGTAGAATAAAACCCATTTTCTAAAATTAGGTAATGGTAAATAATAAAGATACTTTTCCTAAATAGTTTACTAAGTATATTTTGGGATTTGGGTACCTGTTTATTAATTTCTAAGTTGATAACTTACAGAGAAGAGACGATGTTCTCCAGGTCTTTAACGAACCACACTTGGCATGGACAAGAGTTTCTGGTTTCTGGGAGCGCCATATTTTGAAGATGAGAGATGTTTTCAAAAACCCTTTCCGGGGTTTGAGGCCTCAACATATTGCTTCTTCATTCACCGAATCCGTACACGTTCACTATGAGTCCACAGAAGTTGAGTTAAATGTGTTAGTACAATCAATACATAGTTGTTTTTTCTAACAGTGAACATTATACCTCATTCTTCCATGGTCTTATTGTTACTACAGTCAAGGAACCTAGTTATATGGGTGGCCTACTCTTTTTTAGCTTCCAGTGAATTCAAACATTTGAAGCAAAAAAGTGCTAGTATATTGATATTAGACGCACACGACATGCAATATTATAGAGAAGTTTTACCATCAGCTATTTTTATTGTTTAAGTAATATGGAAACCATATAAAAATAATTAATAGCCTTAAAAAGAATTTTGTAATAAAACACGCCAACTACAATGATTATTTGTTTCACTGAGTGTAAAAATCAATTAGGGTTGTTATGTGCAGAATGTTTTATGCTAGTGGTCTCCATTTAGTGTATCTCGAGCCACACTTATTCGTTCCCACTTTTTAACTTATGTTGAAGCAAGAAAACCCAGTTTATTTCCACTTAGTCAGTTTTGGCACAACGGCTTTAAAGTTGCTTGGTAGGGTTAAATATATATATTCTCTTTACATAACTTAGCTCTTGTACTTAGGAGAAGGTGGGGGGGGGGACTTTAGCCAGTGTATTATATTAAATTGTAGAAATATTTTATAAATTCATTATATTAGAGCATTGGTATACTACCTTTTCGAACGGTTTGATCCAATTTTTTGCCCTAGAACGTCCAGGACTTCTTGATTCATCTACAAGCATTTAATCTGGTGTTTAATTATTTTTTCACTGCCTCTTGACTATCCAATTTAAATTAGAGATTGCTAGATGGATAGATTTTAAGGTATAAAACAGTGGAAACCATTTAGGTTTATTATCCCTCTACCCGGTATATTTAAATCTCCACCTCCCCGTCCCAAAAAACCTAATGAGTTTGAAGTTGCATCAGACGGTACCACCGATTATTTTTTATTTTCTATAAATTGTTATATAATTACAATACGAATAAGAGTTAGATACTGCAAAAGAGAATCATCCAACCCCAGTCGGATACTTCACCCAAAATCTGGGCTTGCTACAGTCAGTTTAAGTTGGAGAGTTGTGTAACAAAAGCACACCGTGACTCTAGTGAGTTGGAGGGTGGGTAATAAAATAGTCTTATTAACTTAATTACGACTTCTGAGGGAAATTCGTATTTTACTCATATAGTGTGACATTTTGAATATTTTATTTGTATCTCTCAAGACCAGTGTAAACATATTAAGACAATTAAAATTGAAGGAGGAATAGTTTTTTTTATAAACTAGGCATAATACTCTAAATAAAGCATTGTAATATTACCACTATGGAAAAATGCCTTAATGATGCGTTATCGCCTCACGTCCGGCCTGCCACCCCCCAACCTTTACAAAACATTGCACACTGTACCAAGTTAATTTGATCCAAATATATATTTACTGTCCAAAACTAAACTTAAGCGGCTTTAACAATTTTGAACATTCAATATCGTAGTTTATTGTAATAATAACTCTATTTTGATCCTTTTAATATTTTTTTTCTTAGTTACATTTTTCCTAAAACAATCAAATGAAAACGTTTAGGTATTTTCAATCTTCCTCTTAATATTTGAATTGCTTCACATCCTAGTTACCATTTATATTTGATCTACTCAGTGCTAATCATGCGTACGATAATGTAGCGCGGTAGTCTTAAATATCTGATCCCAGGAACTAGAACTTGTACACGCTGTAAGGAGTCTTCGAGTACTAGTGAACTTAAGCCCCGCTCCATTCATGTTATTGTTACTAGAGTCTTAGATTTTTCTTTGGATTTTAAGTTGGAAACTATATCCTAACAATTTCTCCTTGGATTGATTGAGGTGATTTTAACTTTGGTGATTAAGCTAGACATAAAACTTATTTTTAATAGATTAATAGTGTATTTCTTAAGTTACTTGATCGATGATTTAGAGCTTTAAATTCAAATCATTCTAAATCTAATTAAAAGCGAAAGCCTATTTAAGCAATACCTTGTCAATGATATTAGCAAATCTAAATAACCATTTATATAAGCGTTTGTCCTAGATTCAAAGAATGCCTTGCCAAATTTCGTTAGCGGTGGACAACGGCGGACTTTTGAATATAGTTTTTTTTTTTTCTAGACTTGAACCATCAAGGGTAACATATCAACTTCAAAATTCAGGATTAACTATAGGAATATATTTAAAGTTGAAATAGAAAGGAAACCTTAAGACTATAAGTAATTGATTTAAAACATGGATGAAGCGAGATCTATTGTTCACATTATTACTAGTACAAAATTGAAAGATGAAATCCCAAATTCAAGATGTTCATAACCTGAGTTTATTTTTCGTGATAGAAATTTGAGATAGCTTAATTGCAATTAATATTTATGTAATGCTAATATTTTTTTATGGGGTGCTGGAGAGGGGAAATTAAGATTATAATTAGTGCCTTTTTATTACTAATAATACTAATGTGTATCATGATTTGTATTTTATCAGTGATCCAGCAACTAAGACATTATATACGTGATAGTGTCTTGTTAATAATATTAAAAATTAATAATAATAATTTAGTTAATAATTATAATAATAACATTATAGTAGCCAGTAAAGTATTTAAGTTCAGGCCAAGTGAGTTGGGTCTATATGGGAATATTTGAGGGTCTTAAAAATGTTCCCTCAATAGAAAAACAGCAAACAGCTTGTCTTTCACGATAATATGCGAGATACGTCCTGAATGGCAAATAACGTCCCCTTAAGTTTGCCACCGTCGAGCAGAATGACCCAGAATTAAATAATGCCCATTTCACGTGTTCATGTGTTTTGAGTTCTTAATCTAAGAAGGTAATGTTTTGGGTTTTTGCAAGATTTAGCTGGGGAGTCACATATGGAAAACATTCTCCTTGAATCTTAAATCTAATTTTCATTATAATAAAACATTTATTAAATGCGTTATATGGACTTTAATTATAAGGTCAGTTATAATTGAGTCATTTTAGTAAACAGAAATACATTATTTTTTAATAATAATGAGATATAATAATAATATAAATATGATAATAGAATAATTAAATTACAAAGGGTCCATACATTACTTACTATTTGAGTAACATTTACATTTGTATGAAGTTGATATTTCTCTCACTTCCAAGTTAGGAGGGTGCCCAGTATTAGGATTTGGGGCGAGCCCACTCGGAATTAGGGAATAAAGTATGCCTGTCAGCCTCTGCGTGTGAATTTCGGTAAACCTTAAATCCCATTAAACTCCTAACCCTTACCTAACCTAACCTAACCTGGTGTGCACTCTGAATTTAATTTTACTCCGAAGTTCGTATAAGGAATTACCAACCTCTAAATTAGTTGTTCCGCCAATTCGTGTGCCGCAGGCCCATGGGGAGTATGAACTTGATAGGTCATTGATTGTAATAGCCTTGTATAAAAAATAACAATAATAATTTCACCACCCACCCTTTGTTTGTGCCTATAATTGTCAGGATGGGTTACGGTTTAAGGGTAAGGATGGTTGGTGACTGAAAAATACTGACTGTGGGTTCTTAATTGACAGTTCTGCTTGGGTTTTTTTTCATGGAGGGGGCTTTACCATGCTTATTTCGAAATAGTGATGATGATACAGAAAAGTTATTAAAATATATTAAAGAACTTAATGGAAATACTTGGAGTCATAACAGACCCGAGAGTAACATGATATGGAAATGTCTGAATCAATGGCCCTGACTAGCTGACTCTAGGTGGCCCTAGATGTGTTTGAACCCCGGTACGTCTCGGCACGACAGTTACCCTCCACTCAAGTAGCCGATGATCAGGGTGTTCTATTATGCGCAGCCCCACAAAACGAACAGAGTGACCCCTTATAATCAATGGTTGAATTGTCAGCCCGTTAGCCGACAACATTACTTTTTATCCTGTCATATTGGCCTGATTTTACGTGGGAAATGCTGACATTATTAAGTTGGTCTGCACATTTTGTTTTATTGGTTTACAAACTAATCAAAAAAACTTGCAATACTCGTTTTGTCATTCCATGCCACACACAACAAATGTTAAACAAAATAGCGCCTAACTTATTGCCATGTCAATTACATTAATAATAATAATCATAATAATAATAATAATAATAATAATATAATAATAATAATAATAGGTTGTACCTGATATGATAGCTCGCTACTAAGCCAACACGCGATGATCGCCATCGCCCCAACGTATATTATCATTCAAGTTGGATATGTATTTCTTGTGCCTTGAGGCTGATAGAAGTATCACAAAATATTAAACACTATTGATATTGTTTGTTACTTCGTGTTAGTTCCAATACTTGTGTTTAAACCTCACACATCCACTAAATTGTTACGCTCACAAGCCATGTCATCTAAACCTTTACTTTTTCTTCCACTACTGGTTGTATAATCTACTAAATCAACAGTTCAATCCAGGGACATTTTGTTGTTTTGTGAGTGAATCGAATTTTATATACGTCTCAAATAGATCTTTGAAAAATTTACGGTTTTCAAACAGGAATATATATTTGATTGTACACATTTTATAAGCCACTATTCTTATATAGAGGTGTTTGAGTTATTCAGTCCTTTGTGAAAATTGGAAGAAAAAAAAAAAAAAAAAAAAGAAAAAAAAAGAAGTAAAAAAATAGAAAAAAAAATAAAAAAGATGAAAAATAGGAAACAAAAGAAAGCAGAGAAAATGAAAACTGAAAGAAAAAAAAACAAGAAAAACATAGTCAGTCCATAGGTCGCGAGTTCTTTTAAGGGTACTGGAGTACATAGTGAGCTGTCGATTAAGTGCGAATGAAAAGCACGCGGAATATTCAAGCGTTTTGATTTATTAAAACTAAAAACAATAACATACAATGAATTAACTATACATAGATTCATTAATGTATGACCAACAAATCTAAAATTAACAAAAAATAGAAATGATTAATAAGTCTATAAGTTAATAAGAGCATAAGAAAACATGTGTTAAAATAAATTAACTACGGTAGTTGTATACAGTTATAATAGTTACTATTTACATATTTAAAATAAGTCACAAAATGTAGTCACAATAACATAAATGTCTACATCCAGCAGTGTAGTCCACAAAGACGTCACATGTTAGCACGTTACACGGACACGCTGACTCACTCACGGTGTTGACCACTCGGGCACCTGGTCCCACTACTGCATATGCCGGTCCTCTCCCCTCCAATATCCGCAACTCGGAATAAGAGGTCTGTAGCTATTGACACCGTGTTAATATAGGAGGGTCACATATAATAGTAAGTCTTGTACTCTACATTCCTAGATACTCCAGATAAAAAAGAACCCAGGTCTTCCTAACTTGTGCCTTCCCCGTCTCTCTAATCCCCAGCCAGCAAAGCCTGCCGCTGAATACATGCTAAAATAAGGAGGGAGATAGAGAGAACAAGGAGCACTTAGGGGTATACAACTAGATGCACAAAGGTCCAACTGTTGGACATAATCTTATTACCAGTGCGGCTCGTAGCTAAAATTGGGGAGGTGCTGCTCGAGGGAAAAATTTTAGCCTTTGTTTTAAAATTTTGTAAAAGAAAATAAACTTGTGTAAAAAAGAAATTTATTCAGGAACTTAATAAAATCTTAACAAAAAAAAACTGTTTAATAATTTAAATAAATTGTATTAAATTCAAGCTTGAATCTAATAGTTTAATAAATGACATCCATTCTACTTGTTTTAATTTGCGGCACAAAGTTCAATAATTTTCTCATTGATCTCAGGATGACAATTGAGGGAAAATTTTTCTCTATTGAAAGTACTGCAAGAGCATTTAGTCTTCTGCTTAAATAAAAGAACGAAAAAAATGGAATCAAATAGAATAGCTGGAAGCAGAATAACAATATAATTCTCCCCTCTTTACAGTTTATCTCATTTCAAGAATATGATACACGGTTTTAAACACAACCACACGCTGTAGTAAAAAAAAGCTTACTTTAGCCATCATGCCAGCGCCGGCATGAGATTAGTGAAACAGTTGATCTCTATTCCTGGCAAGATCACAGTCACGACTTCTCCCCACCCCCTCCGATGTGCGCATGCGCACAGCGTCAAACACAACGTTGCTGGCACTGTGATGCGCACAGTTCTATACAAAGATTTGGTAGATTTTTCGTAAAATGGAGGTGGCCTTATTGATGTACTGACATTCAGCTTAAGGAATGATATATTGTACTACAAAATAAATAATGAATTAAAGAAAAAAGGATTCATAATATATTAAAGGTTATCGATAATATTAAGTGGAAATTAGGGGGTGCTGCAGTTCCGCAGTGCCTTATACACGAGCCGCCTCTACTTTATTTTAAAAAATATAAGGCTATGTGGAACAAGTCAGTAAGCTAGGTGGTGATTAATTTGTTGGGCTTTGGAAAGATAAATGTTTACTTCATGGTTTCCTTAAAAAAGGCAGCGCTCTCCGTGTAGAGGGAAAGAAGGGAGGGAAACTTTGACATAAATACGATAGTTTGCCAAACCATAGATGGTTAGAAATATGAGCGGCTAATTTATTAATATTTGTTTTGAAAAATACGATTTTCTAACATTTGAACAATTATATACAGTTTGTTTTGCGATTTTATATATTATTAACATGAAGATACACAGTTAGTAGGGTCTCATTATGAATTTTGTGTTTGTAGATAGTGTCAGACTAGATGGTTCACGGTCACTTTGTAATAATAATTCAGCAAATTAATACCATTAACTCACATGATTCCCCTGATAATGGACTCACTCCCACCTGTGGCTACGTAATCTAGTTGTTTGACACTGCATTGAAACTAGGGTTCACTCCCGTTTATGATTAAAGGTGGGGATTACAGTATTATTTGAATGAATACACAAATTTCCCATCCTTTAAGGTAAACCAGAACTTAGTGGTGGTTAATTCATTTATGTTCTAAGGATGACCTACAGCTGAAATAAATGACAATCTTTTACCAAGATTTTTACTAATACATATTTGGAGTACAGTAAATAACAAGATGTAAGAGTTTAAATTTTTCATGAAGGGAAATGTTTACAATGTATGTATTTACTTAATTTATTTGATGGTATGTAACTTGTATTTTCTGAACTTACCACTTATATCAGCGAGAAATGTCTATGAGCTAAAGCGGGAAAGGGCTACTAATTCGCGTAAAGATTATTTTTACAGAATTATCCAAAATTTGCAACGATCTGACATGGGACCATCGGCCTTTACTTCCCCTCCGGAGTTGGCGTTTATGATTACGGATTTTTTCGTTTCAAGAAAAATCTGTTTATATCAACTGGAGTTTGAAACACGATCATCGGGTCTTGAAGTCAGATTTTACCCAATAACTCGAAGATTGACCCGACGTGTGTAACTTTTATTACACTTTGTAATTGATACGGGAGGGGCAAGGGCTACATGCTACTAGTGGCGTTCTACTATAAAACAAACCTTGTTCGTCGGGAGACCTTGGTCAGAAATCTGGGATAAAACGATTTTCAGATAATAATTTATTGATAACTAAGGATTATCAAAATCTCTAGTGTGTGAGATTCCCAGTTACCTGATTGGATTATGCTGATAAAGAGTAAAACGGGATGGAGCTGCAGTCAAGATGGCGCAAGGTGAGGCCAGTATAAGTCACTACATTGCACCGTTGTCCACCCTCTTTTGTGCTTTTGCTCATCGCAGTTTAGTGCTATTTAGCATTAAAGTTATTTTTGAATCCAAACTTCTCAAAAGGTGAAACACCGATGGACCTAAATAGCAGAACATCTGGTACCAAATGCTTGAGCTATAGTCCCTCCCCCCCTTCCTATCCAGTTTCTTAGCTCACTGCCGATCTATTCTCGGAATACTTAGTTAGGGTTACGCAAAAGCTTATCTGCCAAACGTGAACGATGGTTTGTTAACTGGCGTTAATCAAAAAGGATGCAATCCGTTGTAGCTAGTGGAACCAAATTAGTTCCGTGAATAGGCTGAATGCCCACACACAACGACATTGTGTAGCAAGTCCTAGTACCAAAAATTCCTTAGACTTGACATCATGTCCTTGGGTTGTTAAATGTTAAGAGGCGCCTCCATACCCCCTATACCAAATGATAACATCTGTCATCATCAACATATAAACATCTATCATCATTCATACATATTTCTTAGCCTTGACATTTGAAAACGTCCATGGGCGTCCGTGATCGCAATACTCAGATTACAGTCTCTTTGGTTGCTGTTACATCACTGGTCAAGAAGAAACGCCTTCCTTTCTGCAGTAATTCCTGCTATCTCTTGGTCAACAAAAATTCGATATGTTGGTGTTGGTCTGTGTCCATCTTGCTAGTTACAAGTATTGTCTGCTATTCTCAACACAGCCTGTTTGACTTAATCTTATCCACTCTACTCCACTAAGATATTTAATACATCTTCAATTGTATCTGGGAAAGAAATAAATATTCGACTAAGCAACCAGAATAACAAAAATACTAACTCCATCTATGAAAATAATAGTCCTAAGTACTTTTAAACAAACATCACCCGGCTTCAAAACTACAATACTGTTAATTTATTCAGAACTGCGTACGTATTGCTCATATATTCTGCCCCATAGTTCCGTCTGTTGTTGCTGTCTCGTAGATTAGTCAATGTTTCTGCCTTCGATAGCTCCGTCCTTGTTAGCCAATGTCGTTACTTCTAGAATTAAGTTTCAACAATTCTATATTTTTCATTATTTACCATGATGAAAATCATTGTCACAAGTACCAAAATTTGCAAGATTATTTTTTTATATAAATTTCCAAAGCTAAAATAGTGATAGCATAATGGACAATATTAATTAATATATCAAAATTTCTAGTGCGTTGTGGATTCATTGTTATTTATAAACATTGTAAAATATACCTTTGTACCGTTGATTTCAAAAATTAAGATTTATTATAAATAACACATTATTTTCAATTTTCTATATATAAATTACCAATAATAATATATACGAGTACTCGACTATATTTCTATTGTAAACAATTTTTGGCACTACGTTATAGGACAAGTCGCTCACAATCATTGTTCCACACGAGTGTCTACATCTTTCGCCTGAGGTCTGCCGGATCTTTACAGAAATGGGACGGTTTTCTCCACAATACCAAACCTTAAACACACGATAGACCACTTACTTCCGGTCAAAAACATCCCTACCCTTCTTCCAACTTTTCTGTTTTTGTACCAATGGAACCACCAATTCAAGACTAGGAAGAAGGTTTTCAAATCATTCTTTGTTTCTCCATCC
This sequence comes from Timema cristinae, assembly GCA_039000515.1. NCBI lineage: Eukaryota > Metazoa > Arthropoda > Insecta > Phasmatodea > Timematidae > Timema > Timema cristinae. The sequence continues at coordinate 25,608,742 of JBCFYV010000012.1, read as the reverse complement.
TGTTGGTTAGGCCTGTGACTTGTTTCTTATTTGTTAATCCCCGCAGGAAATAAAAAATGAAACAAAATTAACTGTTGGGTCCTCAATTTTTAAACATTACTGACAAAAAATCTTTCTAGAGATTTCTGGCGTGATCAACTAAGTTTAGCGTGCAATCGATCGGATGCCAACCCTGACTTAGGCCAATCACCAACTGAAGCGATTCCACGTTCTATTTATACTAAATTAAGTAACTAATTATGACTACGTTTCTCAAAACAATTACTTTGAAAATAAATCAATTAAAAGTCAAGTTTTGGAAAACCCTAGCCTCTAAAACTACGTTGATTTTGAATACTTAAAACATTTTTTTTATAGCGTCAGATCCTACTACTACCCATTAGTGATTTATGATATTTACTAATTAAGATAAAAGTGTTTAGGTATAATGTAAGTTGAATAAGAGGAAGTCGTTGCAAGCAATTGCGTGGATGAGATTGGGAAATCCTTAAGAAATCCCTATCTCAATTCGAACGTCGTTTTCCTATTAATCGGCTCATCCAGTATATTACGAGAGTGATACCTCTAGCCAAAGTTTATTTGTGCGGACCGTGAAAAGGTTTAAAAAAATATATTATTTACTTTTTTTTTGCCATGGACTTTATGATGCGGTCATATTTTCGTACGTTTTTATGATGATGTATAGTTTCATTGTTCATTCATTTTAGTATAGTATAAAGGCAAATATTAATAATTTTAAAACATTCTGGAAACCATGACGTTAGCTCAGTGTGACATGCTGACACTAATTAGGGTGGGAATCTCTAAGGGTTTTTTTTTTCTGACATAACCCCTATTTTGTTATTACCTCTATATGATTGTTGGAGTTTGAAACAGATCTACTGTGTACCTCGTAAAATTCGGAGCTTTTAGGATGTTCTTGCAGACACACCCCTACCAGACAACGCACCAGGGTTCGGCTAAGGGAAGGAGAAGTTGCTATGGCTCTTCCTCTCATCAAGGGGTACCAACGCGCATCTTGCCGCCTTAATTGGAAATAGTCTGTACGTCTGTGAGGGGGATTAAAGAGCTGGCCCACCAGCCCTTGAACATCAGTGTTGTAGTGGCTCCAGCACAGTTAGTTTCAATTCAATAAAGAATCACCTTGGAGCTACAGATCTGGTTATGTCTTAAAGCTATGTACCCACTGGCGATTATGGGCCGACGCGAGGTCGCTTGCAATTTCTCGTCAAGTCAGGCCGCAACCTTTCCAAGAAAAAAGTCCTCCACCGATTGTCCCTGTCCATATGAGCAGCAACATCACTGCCGGCATCTTCTAAAAGTTTTCTACTGATTGAAATATTTTGATGGGATTCCTTAAACCAATCGCAGCCGTTTTTTTATTTTTTTTATAAAACGCGCAACAAAAAACGTAAAAAGTCGCTAGTGGGAAAAAGGATGTTATTTAAAAAAGGGGGTGAATCAAGGGGACGATTTAATGTCCGAACTATTATCAAACGATGGAAGCTCGTCTAATAATTTTAGCAGAATGACCTAATAGGATTTGAAGAATTGATTTACTTATAGTAGCACTTAGAACTCACCAAAAGTTTGTAATAGTTTTAGGGATTCATCTGTCAGAGTGAGATTAGCATGCTGTTGAAATGAAATCAAACACACATAACAAAAAAAACATAACAAACAAAAACCACACAAAATAAGATAAGTTTTAAATTGGTGTATCGAATTTTTGGACAAGATTGCAACATAGTATTCTCCCTCTGACCATTAGAAATTAAAAATTGAAACCCAATATTGAAATAACTCAAAAGATTAATACAAACCTTGTACTTGTGGATCTCACTTCCCAATGATTCGTGTTCTGTTCTGCAAAAACGTTAGGTAAGCAAACATTCTCTAACTGCGTGAAGTGTGTACGCCTCAGTGGCCGTAGTTGGCTAGCGCGCTGTGTAGAGTTTAGCTCGACTGCTGAGGACGGGTGATCGAGGTTCGAATCTCGGTCGGGTGAACTGGGGAGTGTCAAGTGGTTTTTTTCCTAAAAGGTTTTCCACTATCCCTTCACGCAAATTGTGGGTTCAACTTCTATAATTGCAAACTTTACAATTCCATAATCCATTAGGTAATTAGTACTTAAAGGTATACCCAAAGGGTAGTAAGAGTGGTGCTAAATAATTGGTGAAGTACTATCAGCTCCACTTGCTCTCTATGGGTTTCTTTTGCTATTTCTCTTCGGAATTGAGTCTTGAGAGACTTAATTCTTTTAACAAATATCTTTTCCTCGCAATTTGATGCTATGTAATTAGCTCGCACTGCATTCCCCTTTTTGTTCCATGTCGCGATATTCTTTGGAATTAATTTTCCCAGGAGCAGGGGCTGCATAGATCAGTTCTATTAAGTGTAGAAGATTTTCTTGTGTCCACATTGGTTATTTTATAGCAGTACAAGGTTCAATTAATTTTTCCATTATTTTTAATCAATTCTAATACATGGCGGACTCAGGTTGTTACCTCTTAAATAACAAAAATTGATTTTTTTTAGTGATTATAATTACTGCAGATAGCTATTTAAATATAAATATTTGTATATGTTCATATTAATTAAATATAAATACAATTATATTTAAAATATTGTTGATTATATACAAATATACTACAAAAATTAGTAAGATAGGGGTGTTGATGCTCGCTTGCATATAGATTCAAACAAACAAAAGTCCGGCCGATGAAATCATCTGCGTACTACATTGATGATTGTTTTCCATTTGGATGGAAGATTCGACGACAGCAAAACGTTCTTTTGATAATCCGTCGGTTCAGCAGTCGGCGATTATGGCCGCCACCCACTCAACGATAAATTTCCCGTCAATGCAAACATCGTTCAGGTGACTGCGTCGCCGAAAATCCGTCCAAATGTTTTATAAGCTTAAAAACACCTTTCTCCCATCTTCATTCTCCCTCTTTTTCAATATCCACTTAACAGCGACTGAATGTGAGAGTTCTCTTATCCCTCTTTTACCCTCTCACCCCATCATGATGTGCCGAGGCTCTTACTGCCCCTTTTCCTTCTCTCACGTGCCACTGAGTGACGAGCGGTCCCTACTCTACTTTTCTCTTGTTCCATCTCAACACGCTGCTGAGTTGTCGAGGGCTATCTATTTTCTATCTTCTCTCCTCTCCGCACCATTGAGCGCAGGGTTCCACTCTCTTCCCCTTCGCTATATGCTGAGGGCCTGAGGATTTCCCTAGCTCTTCTCCTCTCTTTACTCCTCACCACACCGCTGAGCACCAAGGGTCCCTCTAATTCCTCTTCGCTACAATGCTGAGTGCTGAGGATTCCCTTGCTCTTCTCTCTTTTTCTCCCTCACAACACGCTGAGTGCAAGAGGTCCCTCTCTTCCCCCCTTCACTATGTGCTGAGTGATGAGGTGCCTTGCTATTTCACTCTCTCTTCTCCTCACACACCGCTGAGCAGCCAAGGGTTCCCTTCTTCCCCCTTCATAGGCTGCAGAGTGCTGAGGTTGCCCTAGCATTCTCTCTCTCATTCTCATCTCACCACCACACTGAGTTTGGGGGGGGGGGCTAGGGCTCCTCATCTTTCCCCCCTTCATCACACCACTTATAGGCAAGGGTTCCTACACACTTCATTCAAACTCCCCTCACTGCGCACGAGTTGCCGAAGGTTTCTACATTTCCTGTTCCCTCCCCACCACGCTATTGAGAGCCACGAGGGGTCCCCTACTTCCTCTACCCCTGTCTCCTCCATCCCCGGGATTTTTCTCCCCTCCCCTTTAAGGCAAACCGTATTATCAGTCTAAGCTTATCAGTTGTGAAAACAGCGTGGGTTAGACCAGCGCACATGACAAGTCGTAACATATTTGGGCAAAAACGATAAGAGGGACAAAGCATGAGTCGGACAGCACTCCAGCACCTTCATAAGCATCAAGCTCACCGAGCGACCACTTATTAATATACAAAATGTCTCACCAGATGCCGAGAATGGCATTCTCGTAAGCTCACCACCTAGCCCTGCGGTTGTTTCTGGGAACATTTAGTTAAGTAATTTTCTGAAATAGTGAACATGCGGACACTATGGACATATTTAACATCCCTTGTAAAAGTGGAAATTTCCAGAGCAGATAGATACTTTTCAGGAAAAGAACTGATAAACTTGGTACCATGAGAGAAATATCCTCTATTTAGGGGAATATAGCAGAATTTCATCCATATTTGGAAGCACGTGCTGTGTGGACTGCACTTCTTCCATTATGAAGGTAGTGAAATTATCGCAAGGGAAAACCGATAGCATTAGTGAGCATCTCAGGTCTTGTTAGAATGAATTATCAACATTATTTACATAATTGAAATTAGGTGGATTTGTTGCATCGCGGCATATGCAGATCCCAGGGTATCACTAACTTGTAATACATTTTAATTAACACCAATATTTAAATGAAAAATGTATTTAAATGCATTTTGAATTTGTCATTGTGTCTTAGTCTGGGTCTCGGTTGTTGTTCTATGTGTAAAATGCTTTATGTGGAATATTATTTGAAACCCCCACATATAATTAGTGACTTTAAATACTGCTCTTTATTCTATGGCATTTTCCTAAATATGGAAAGCAAAACAGTTTTGCGACCCGTGACGGTCAACATACTTCAACACAAAAAGGTTACTCTGCCTAATTTTTTCTTGTATTTGAAAAATAAAAAAGTAGGGGTTTAATTTAGATCAGAGTGGAAATTTTTAATCGTGTTGGTCGAATTACAAGTGTGGCAGTATTATTAAAAGTGTTAGGAAAAAAAAACCCAGAATGAATAGTTAAAATGAAATAAATAATTATAAAATAGAGATTGATAGATTTCAGTAGGATTAGACGAATGTAAATAATTGATATTCCCAGTGGGATTAGAGAGAATGTAAAATTCATTGGACAGTAATTAGTATTTGAATAATATAGTAGAAAAAAAATAAAGTGTAGTAGCACTGGGACCGATTTTTGGTGAGATTTTAAACAGAAAAAAAACCGTCACAAACATATCAGCACACACTGTAAACGTAGTACCTGTTTAAAAGGCAAGCTCCCCAAAAGATAGCTGGAAGCCGCAGGGACAGAACACCACTGATTCACCAAAGATGGGGCCCCCCATTTTTAAAAATTATGGATGTTCAACGTCTCCAGCTGACGACAGGCTCTGAGAAAAAATACGAAAAATATTTTAAAATAAAAAACCCCAAGTGTCATACTTAGTTCCTTAATAATGTGATAAAAACGTACAAAAGATCGTATTTCATACAGGACACCTTAGGTGTGTGGAAGCGAAAACCGGGCTGTCTAAAGGGCCACGTAATTCAGAGGGCCCCACTTTTTCTTGGAGGACAGAAGTAAAAAAAAATTTTTGATCCCGGCAATTTTTCTTGCACGCATTATACTAGCGATTTGTGAGTATTGTCAGAGTGTAAAAACAAACAAAAAAATAGTCGTGAAATTTGTATTTTTGAAAGAGTGAAGCGAGTTCTCCGTTTTAACTCCACCGATTTGCTTTTTTCCCTGTCTGTGGTGGATATGTTAACGGTAATTTTGGGGAACATTTTTCCCGGATTTAATTTAACTTGGTTTAATTCTTTTTGTAACTTTATAGAGATAAAAGTTGTTGGGGAAAAAAAATCGAACGAAGGGTTGGGGAAAAATTTAAAACCCTTATAAGATTAATGGCTTTTAACATTAATTTTTACATGTACGAGTATTTAAACCTTCAAGGGATTTCCTGACACTTTATAAGACTGAAAATAGGTATAAATGTTTCGAAACTACTGCGATAAAATTAAACAAAGTTTTTTAAATAATTTTTTTGGGAAAAAGGAGATGGAAAGATTAAATGGGGCCCCAAATAAAGTTTACCCAGGGCACCACTTCTGCTAACGGCAAACCTGCCTTCATAAGAGGGATGTAAGGCCCCCGTAAACTTTAAATTTAACTATTTCAAATTGTGTTGAAATATGAAACTAGACACAAGATCTTGAACCCCGGGGATAATTGATTGGTTTATCCCCAAATTTTTCATAAAGTCATAATAGCAACACTCGTTATTGAGGGCTAGTGCCATTATGGACCGTGGCGCATCAGTTACAAAGCGCTATCAAAAAGAACAAATAAACACTGACTATTGTGCGACTGCATTGTATAAGTAAGACGTTCCCACACTATTAAACTATACGCCGCTGGCCCCTTTTTTTTTCCTTTAAAGGGAAATTTTGTGGACCTCTTCATACAAAATTTGAAATAGGTTCGATAATAATATAGGCCCGGAAGAAGATTTGTTAAAAAAAAAAAATTAGGGTTTAGTCATTTATCTATGGGGTACAAAAGTTTGGTTTAAACAGTTCATTAAATAAAAACACATAAAAAGTGGAGGAACAACATTACCTGGGACACAAACTGTTGAGGTTTTTTCCTCTCTAACAAGATAACGTTTGTACTCAATTAATTTTACTATCAAATTACTATTGTGTAGACCCCAACATTTGGTAAGGGATAGTGTTTATTGATTTTTAGGTCATGTACCGCCCCAAACGACCACGGAATTGGACACGCCGGGTTTTTTATTTTATTTATATAAATATAAATATAATATATATTATAGATATATATATATATATAATAATTTATTTTGTGTGTGTTCTTATCGATTGGCTTTGAATGATCTATCGGAGTAACTGATTGTACTAAAATAAATACACCCTATGGGGCCCTTCCCTGGGAATACACCCCCCCCTCCACTATAGAGGTGCGTCTCAAAGTTTGGGATCACTGGTATGTGCTTCCCGTGGCCAGTATTAACTTAATATATCTATAACAAAACAAACAGTTTTATTAAATTACCAGAAGTGATTTCTTTTTCGCCAAGTCTTACTACTCGTCCGGATCCAAAGTCATTTTTTTTTTTGTATCACGTTTATTAATTATTAGGGCTATACTCATCGATTAATTAAACAAATTTAGTGGGAATAAGGACAGTTTGAATTAGAGGAAAAGTATTCGTGTGAAAAGGGGAAAGGAGTGAAATAAGTTGGGAAAACCACCCTCAGTCACTCCTCATAAACCTTGCCGGAACTCCCAATACGGATTTTCCTTGTCACCCCGGGAAAAAAACCCATCTAAATGAAAAAGTATTTAAGTGAAAAAACCAGCCTGGTTATGGGAACTAAGCCCAAAGGGCCTTTTGCTTGCAATCCCAAAAATTTTCACTGAGGCCCCTTGTTGAATCGTGACCAGAGCCTTTATATTGACCTAAATTAACCAGGTATCTATTGTCATCAATATATTGTATAGTACCTGAATAATGTTGATGATATTTAATAAACAAGACCATGTCTTCTCGTATTTTTTGTATGAATTTCCTCTTTCAGGTCTTGTTCTGAGCCCCTTCCTTCTGTGTCTTTATGTTCCTTTCTGACCCTGCGTTGCTCAGCACCGCACTTAGTTGATAGTTTGTGGTTGGAGAAATAAACTCCCTGAATAAATAACTGTAATCATGACCTTGTAACCTCTAGGGCGTTGCATCTTTTTACGAGAGTCTGTTTCACTTTCATCTCATACAATACTGAACATTTTTCAAACAACTCGCGACAGAGGTGATCCTTTCTTGCTTACAAACTTTCTGGGTGAGTTTTCTTTGATGTTTTCAAACATATTGTTGTGAATCATTTTGAAAACGATGAGTGACTTTATAGATCAGGCCCGTATAAGAGGGTGTTTATTATTATATAATACAATATGTGTATGTTTAGGAATAGAGACTTGGTAGGCATAAGTTAATTCATAAGCTGGGGGAGATCGAGGCGTCAAATGGCCACCAGTTTTTCAGTGGTAGTCCCTCTTCAATGACCTTCAGCTGGACTGTGTACTTGAGGCTGTGGACCTAGCATGACGCGTCTGCGACTGCTCTAGGCTGAAAGTACAACAGAGAAAAAAAGCGCAAATCCAAAATATTATTAAAAATTTTCTCACTCGTTTTATCAACCATATCGGTGGACAGATATTTTGGTATTTCAAATTTGATTCTCGAATTCTGCGAAGACGTCATTAAACTGGTGACCAAATTATTAAAAGGTGTGCCTCTTAGTGATCACCACGTAAAGTTTAATCAACGGTATTCAGGCCGGTGAAACAATAGAACAAAGCTTTGGGTGAGTTTTTGTATGTCTCTCAAGGAGATGAAATTGTAACTGTCAGGCGATAAAGTTGATGGATAAATAAACAAATAAGAAAGTGATAAAGGCCCACGGGTGAAGTCAGGTTTGAAGTAATCAAACACACAATATATTTCAAAGCGGTGATGATCAAGGAACAGAACCGCACATCCTTTTATTTTGATCTGTATAGGTTTCAGGTGTATTAGGAATCTAGAATTATTCAAAATAGTATTTATTGCTTTTATATCTTTACTTCGGATGATTGTGGCACAATGGAAAACACCAATATAGGTATTTTTACACTGGATGCCAACATTACGTAATTAAAACCACTTAATTATTTTACGAAACTTAATTTATCAAACTCTGTAGCCTTAAATTAATGGGTTGACATATATTAAATGAATGAAAACGTAAACAAAGACGTTGTGGTATAGTTTTCCCCGACTATTGTATTATTAAATTACAACATGAATTATTTTAGAGGGTTTTAAAAGGAAGAAATCAAGCGTATGTTGGTGGTGTTTCCATAACCAGTTATTACTGCGGGAAATGGACGTTTATTTAAGTTGCTAATCAATGGTTGGTTCTTTCTCTCCGCCTTCATGTCTTCGTGCCACAGTATGTATTTAAAGTTGCGAGCACCTTCATTCATTTCAATCCAGAAATTATTTAAAAACCCATTATATATTAAGACTGCATTCAACCAACATTTAGACATCAGTTGGTGTCCTTGTTAAGAAAATGTATCAGTATAATTATTGTTTTATAGTGAGAGCCATTGGCATGTTTAAAATTCTTTAAGAGGGGACAAGAGGCTTCCGTTTTAAACATACTATATTTATGTAAATGCGTTTACTAGTTAAATTTTCTCGGCTGAGTACAAAACGATGTTAAATTAAAAGCTAAAGGTGTTTTTATATGATTGACACATTTAAATAAATAGAAATTACATAACATTACATTCTGAAAAATACTGCTTAACCCCGACTTCCTCCAACCCACCCCCACTCCCTTTTACATTTTTACCATGGGCGGACTGATTTGTACCTTGACACGAATCTCCTTTTCGCTACCGGACCAGATTGGCAAATAATTTTGACATCTTGAATACACGATTGGTAGTTCATCAAAATTACAGGTACTCTGGGAACAATGTAACATGTTTTTTTAGCTATCCTCACCACAAATATTACACCAGAAAAGCGATTATCAACAATAGCAGAACGTGATTGTTTAGGGTAGAAAATTATCACATAGATTTAAATAGTCTAATCAATTAGTTAAAACTTAAATATATATTTAAATAAAAATAGAGGAGGTTCACGCGCACTTGTGCTCTCATTACTAGAGCCGACACTGCATTCATCCTCAGACAAGCTCATGAACACAGAGTAAAAACTATCATCATTAAAACCTAGCTATTCTAATTGCACTTAGCTAGTCTCATTAGTAGGAGATAAGAGGTTTCCTGCACCAAACCGGTTTATTCTTGTCCCACCAATGGACTAGCCCCTCCTACTTACCTGGTTCTTAACCAGTGGATTATACTATCCCCAAGCATTGGAGACTAGGTCCTAGAGAGAAAAAAAAATCGATAGGGGGAATAAAGAGATATCATTTTAAAATACGGTGCTTCCAAACAACCCAGGTGGATTCGATGTGTATGTTAAGAAGAATGATGACGTGAATCATTAGAGAGGAGATATCCGTGGGAGAATTCCACTTTATGGCTCAAGTGTGAGGATGGGAATTAGGTAGGAGACGGAGATTCCCGAAGCTTCCCACCAACGGCACGAGTGTGTGTGTGTGGGGGGGGAGGGGGGGGGGAGAGAACGATGACGCACCATGAAGATGGCCTTAGAGTTCCACCTCTAGTTCCGGGGCGTTGTTTCTGCTTATTGTCCATTGTAAAAGAAGGGCGTTGCCCTACGTCTTTGACGTACCACAACAGCAGTTGAACATGGTACTTAAGTATGTAGGAAAGCACAGAACACGCCCAAAACGTCTACGAGCTGAAAGTTTTTGTACTTAGGGCGTTAGACTAAGATAGCGCTAGGATAATGGAGAGATTGTATATGAGCCAAACTAAGATTGGAATATTTTAATGAAAAGGCAGGAGGGTCAATAACAAAATAAAAGTTTTGGCCTCTAAAAAGTGCGATTATGAGAAAAATTCCACTGGGGTGCAAATAGACTTTTTAGAAATGGATATCAGTGTCACATGTGTCCAAATCATCGTTTTATAAACCTGGCCAAAGAGTCAAAATTGACTTTGAGCAAAATTACACAGATTTCTTACAACACTCAAAACAGTCAAATCAGTCAAATATTCAAATTAGTCAAAATCAGTAAAGTGGTCAAAATAGTCAAATTAGTTGAAAAGTCTGAAAAGTCAAACAAGCCCGAAAAATCAGAACAGACAAAAAAAAAACACAAAAGTCCGATAGTATGAAAAGTTTAAAAATACCCTAAAGATTGAAAAATACTAAAATTTCGAAAAAGTCCGAATAGGGTTTAAAGTCAGAAAAATCAGAAAAGTCCGAAAGTGATCCAAAAATGTCAATATTATTACATCACTCATCATCTACCAAAGTTTCAAAAATCGTCTTTTAAGGATTTGACAGCAGCTATCGGAAGTACCCCAAATAGACTATTTTAACCACGGTGTCAACTACTAAAATCTACTTTTACAAACTGGTAACATCTATCAAAATCACCTTAATCACATGGAATTGTAAAGTACACAATAAAAGAGTCACACATGCAATCAGCTATTGGATGCACATCATTGAAATGTTACTGTCGAAATTGACAAATGTTGGGAAATACAATACATCCTCTTGTCTTAAGTGGGCTGAGATCGAGCCCACACTGTTAACCTCCAAACTGGTCTACTACCCAACAAGCGATCTCAATTGAGCGTGTGGATCTCCTTCCAAACTTCAAACTATATTACTGGGAGAGCAAATTTTCCAGCGTACCTATGTATATTTATGGCTCTACGCCATCATATAATACCATTAGTTTCATAATGTCAAAAGAGTAAGCAGCTAATTTTACTGAGCAATGTAGGGATCATTAAGATCGTTAAAAAAATTTGCTTACTTTAATATTGGACGCAACTCACCACGTGACGATCTCAAATCTATAAAACGGTTTTCTTTTGTCCTCTCTTATTTGTATTGAACGGGAAATACAGTGTGTGGCTATCGAAACGTTTCTCCGCTGATCTCTGACAAACAGTTGGTGGACATCACCAAGGACAATCTAGCGCTGGTGTATAAAAGCGTCTTCCAGAATAGAAAGGCAGTTATTTTATAATTTATGGTTGAGTTAACCAATGTAGACTGATACTGTGTTCATGTAGGTCAATTATTATGTTCCTGTAGACGAATTATGAGGGTTGCCTGTTTATAGCTGTGGAGTATATAGGTTAAATACTCAAGCAGACACCTCAGAAATGAATTGTTGTTAGGGTAGTTTAATTACATACTTTAGATGATTTTTAGGTAAGTATAACAACATGTTAGGACCACTTGAAAACAACCCGTCTAGCGTTTCTTGACAGAAACATGGCAGACAAAGGGAAATAAAGTGTATACTTTAGATGAATTAACCCCTTATTTACAGGGATACCTAAGATATAAACATCACGCTTTAAGATGGGAAGGTATTTAAAAATTTTATCTAGGATATACTGGGGATACTTCGGACTGGTGAACTGATAGCTGATTTAATGATGTAGAGAAATGATGGATGCATTGATAGCTCTTTCACAACTTAAGTTTAGAGAATTACTCAATTTGTCTTTACCATGAACCTGTTAGGACTCTGTCAGAATTTTTGAGGAGCATACGCACTAACATATAAAAACCTACTTGATTACAAGCGAATTACTCTATAAGGACTCTATTAGTTCCTTATGGCATGTGGAGACATTTACAAAAAGACGTAGATGAATCGTGATCAGTCAGTTCGATAATGGTAAATTTATTGTAGTTTAATCTGTTAGCTCCTCCATTTTCCCAAATGTAGGTTATAAAATTATCCTTGTCAATGTAGTTATTTGTTTATGATAAGGTGCATGATATTATAGCTATCATTTTAGTGTGATTCAAAACCTAAAGTATTTGTATTAAATCTGGTGAGTATCGAGTACATTCCTCAAGGGTAAGATAGGTTACTCTAAGTTTAAACAGTTTTAAGCAGCAGGAAAAAACTTGGTTCATTTTCTGGCTAATCTGGGAGTATTTACTATTTCCTATAGATACTGTGCTCCTAATAGGAAATGTTCATACACTGAGGATGTTCAAATGATGTTTTATGGTAGGTATACACTCCAAATGTAATTTTCGAGAAACTCTCAAAGTACCATCATTTCACGGGAAAGGATTCTACTGATCAATTCATCGATGCACTCATATACATGGCAAAATGCGTATTCAAATGCTATAGTACGGTCGTTCCATGAAGCTCCACATCAGCCCAAAAAAGCTTACTTATACAGCCTCTCATTGATACATATATGAAGATCTTGGAGAGAATGATGATACCCTTTGTTACGGAACATTGTCGCTTGACGGAACATTAATGAGAAAGTAGCCACGTGGGATGTAACCTTTAATATAAGAATCCTACTTATCTGAGAGTAGTTATTTATGCACAACGCTTAAAAATTTTGCTAAGTTTTTCTTCTCGATTCGATGGTTTGAACATCGCGAGACTGATCAATCACCGGATAGGAAATTATCGTCAATGCTGGTAAAGTTAAAGGATAAGGGAGACTACAGGTCGACTCAAAGTGATGATTAAATACATTCAGTATGAGTTTTGAGGCATCACTGCACCATCTTTTCCTTAAGGGACAAAGGAAGGACGTATAATATTCAAAAAGTAAACAAAAATAAGGAAAAAAAAGGGAAAATGCAGAATGACCCCTTTAGAACAACACACAGATATCCATATGTCCTTATATATATGATAAATGTTTCCAGTCAGATCCCTTCACATAGCACCAATTCGCCAACAAAAAAAATATATATAAATTAGTCAATAAAAAAAGGGTATCTGATTTGGGGGGGAAGGGTAGCATAACAAAGAAGTCAAATTATAATATTTTCTTTGGTATTTATTTGGTAAAATAATTATTATATTTGATAAAGTTATATATAAGTATATGTTAGAGTTAAACAATAAATAGAATTTAGCACTGATCTATACAGTATCGTCAAACTACTATAACATTATATATTTTCAATGTAAAACTACTATACTATGTAGTATAATACTAAACAATTCCTGTTTTCATAAAACATACTGATCGAGCTACCATTGTATTATAGATTCTAAAATCAGAGCAGCCAATTATTATAATAGAATAAATAGAAAAAATTCAATAAAATTTACTACCGAGCCCAACTAACTCTCAGACCAAAAAGCAATTACTTCAAAAACACATCAAAACTTGAAATATTTCTCGTAGGTATAAAGTTTAACGTTCTTTTTATGAATATACAAAGTGAAAAACTTTCATTTAGAAAATGGTTTTATTTAAGAAATTATTTATTTACTCCCAACAAGTAACAAGTTTACGTTTTATGTACAATAGTCCATATCTAAAGTTCTACGCCATAAGGATAAAATCGTAATAATTACAAGACAATATTTATAATTTGTTCGTCAAACTTGACTTCATGAAACCACAACATAATGTGTATAATATTTTATTCAACAATAAGATTTGATAGCCTACTTCATTACATATACTAAAAGAGATCCAATCAAAACTATCAAATTTAGAAAAGAATCATTACTCAAATTTACCACATTTTATTTTACTGATTAAATATATTATTTTTCAGTTATGAAAATATCCATATTTTCAACATTTTAATTATAACAATAAAATTCTCCAACAGGGAACCATAACTTGATCTTTCTAACCTTGAGGTTTATTCTAGGTCACTGTATTAAAAAAATCATATTTAACAAGTTTATTACAACAATAACACGTGTTATAAGTTTTCCTAGCTCTAAACACTAATTTAGTTAGCAAACCAATCATTTACCATAATTATCAACTATGTTCAAAAGTGCATTATTCAAATATTAATTAATTATATATATATATATATATATATATATATATACATATTTTAATTCAGAATATTGGTACCCAACAAGAATGTTTAGTCAAAAGATTAACGTTAAAGATTTACATGCAGAAACGATAATTTTGAATGAGAGGTTTAAAAAGAATTTAAAAGCTTACTTTGTACTAGACAAGAAATGAATGAAAATCCAACCAAGAGTAAATTTACATGACAAATACAGTGGTATTTATTCGTTCTACAGCTCAGACTGAAGTGTGCAAGATAGGAAAATGGAGGAGAAGAAGGAAAAACATATTGGACAGATATGTGATGGAAGCTTGGTCTACCTTCTAATCTGTGCCAGAACCTTGGAGAAGGTCAATCTAGATAGATCCAGACGTTTCTGGAAGCTTGTGGTCTATTCTAGTCTGTGGTGGATTAGCGGTGCATGATACCGGACTATTCAAGAACTCATGTGACTTGGTCAGTTAACTGGGCTAGTTGATATAGGTCGGTCGTGTGTTGTTTCGGTCATCGTTTGTTATTGAAGGTTAAGTGGGGTGGGATGCTTCGTCAACAGCAGGGCTGAGGTATAAATTTAAAATTAATCATTTATTATATATTTTGTAGACAATAGTTTTTATATTGTAATTTTTTCAGATGTTACAAACTCTTACCCGTCCTCCCCCTTTGGATCAAGATCACCTAGTCTCTGGTGACGAGGTTCCTGGTCTCCGGGGAAATCCCAGCTGACCAATTCTTGGAATCCTTTCCGACAAGACTAGTGGTGATCCCGTACTCACGTCCCATCAATTACGGTAATCAAAATTTAAATTAAAGGCAACCATAATACCATCATCAGCCGACTGTTCAAAACCCACTCTTATTCAAGAAGCAAGGATGTACTCATTCTTCCAAGCTTACCCACTTGCAGCTATGTTACCATCTTCAGAGGGATGTCCCCCCCCACAGACCAGGCCGATGTCTGCCAGCCACGCCATTTTTCCCTACGCCGCAACATCGTCATGCCAATCTGTAAAGGCTACTGCTAACTGCACACTTCTTTTGGACAGGCAATGAACAGGCAAGTCGTGTACCACAAGGAGGGATAGGATAGTGGAAAACCAATGGATAACTACTTCTCTGAGCTGGACAGGCAAAACAAATTGTTATTGACTGAATGACAAGATTAATTCAATCTTTTGACCCATTTCTTCCTTATATTTTGGAATACTTTTTATATGCACCCTAATTAATTAGAGTATGTGGCATGCATTTGCCAGGAGTCCCATAAAGATTATTTTTCCACTTAGGGAAGTACGATGCACAAACACATTAAATGATTTTTTCCAGGCCTGTGATTAGAAAATCTATGACGATTAAATTAAAATTTATAATATTCAGTTTTATGTACGCATCTGTAGAGAAATGTGTGTCTTACCTCTTACATATTCAACTTGAAATCACACGTCGATGTCATCCTCAATGAACGATTCAAACTGGTCAATTGTAAAGGTCTGTTCCCCTATCATTTCTTTTGACATGTTTGGGGTTTTAGATGAAATGCAGTTTCTATGTCAAGATACATTTTAGAACACCTCACGGGACAGTAAAATCTTGGAGGAAAACTATGCACATTCCTGTAATTTATGGCATTGGTTTTGAGTGTAAAACTCTCTGAGATTTCTCGAATCTGTTATCTTTACATGTACGTGGCGCTATTAGTTTTACGTGTTTGAACATTTTCGAGAGCTATGAGTAAAAAAACGTAATACTAAATTCCTGGTTGTTCTGTATTGCTCCTGGACAAGCGTACCAAGGTTTATTGAGAATAACAAAGGTAGATCTGGAACTCATTGATGTTGTCGACATACATCAATTTATTGAGAGCTATCAGAGGAGGGATCTGTTTTGTGGCTGATCGTCATAAGGTTGCGAATAACCGATATATGCCTTCGTTCATTCATTCGAAATCTGAATCCAAAACTCATCAAATCGTTTCATGAAACGGAATCTACTCTTTTATATATATATATATAATTTGCCACTTTCCTTATAAAAGCTTTGACTTCAGGAACATGAAATAGATCAGTTGTATGTACGCACGAATCAAGGATGATGAATAGATGTGATGGCATCTTCTTATCTCGAGAAGTACATGCCCTTTATTCCGATTTGCCATTCTGTCCAGAGAAATATATACCCCCTAATGGAAACAAGATAAATTACTGACAACGTTAGCTGATAAGAAAGGGTAAAATCATTAACGATCAACATTTATGTTTATGTCTGGTGAACGGATTGAAACGGGTTTTAGGATTCATAGGGTACTCATTTTCAAATCAGTCTCCTTAGATGGATAAATTCATCACCCTGAATGTGGAGACGAGGATTAAGGCCAGCAACAAATTTGAGAAACTGTTTTAAGACAATCTTGCTTCTAGCCGCCTCATCTACAATATTAATGCATATTGTCTGATAAAGGTCGTCACTTTGTGGGGAGGTAAGTTGGACTGGGTAACCTTATAATTAGCCCCAGCTTTAAGAACCGGAATAACGTGTTGAAAATTTCGGTCATCACCTAAATACAACTTCAAGAGATTCATTTCGATATGTGAAGATATGCAGGTTCACCATATTGGAAAGCTCTGAAGTTTTCATGTACGGTCAGCATTTTCAGGTGATTGTGCTTGCCTTTCCATTAGGTACGCTTTAAACCTCAGTACTTGTTTTACGGATTCGTTCCTGTGTGAGATGACTGTCGAGGATGCTTACCAGAGACTGATCGGACTAGTATAAAAGACTATATGACACTTCCATAATACGACCCAGACAATTTTTACGGGATGTCGTTAGATGATAAGGTGGTACTAAGAAAAAAACAAGGATGAGAAATCGAGGAAAATCATTAAGCCCGTATCATACGGGCAATTGCTTATACTAGAAATCAAGTTTGCTAGCTAGCATCTAGATATCTATATACTAGCTAGTACAATGGAAATGGGGGCTAGATAATTCACACGCTGCTAGTTTGGTACTAGGTTCTAGTACAAATATTTATCGAACGTCAGAGATTAATTTTGAGTGCAGCAGCTGAACTAATTACTAATAAAGATATTGAAAATTACGAGAGGGAGCGTAAGAAAAAGAATATAGACACGAGAATGGTTGGGAAAGACGAAATAATGGTCTCAGGATGCTAAATAAGATACATTCAGAGGTTAGGTAATATACATTCGGGGTGACACAAACGTTTAAGTCCGTATCACACGACACTAGCTCGTAGTTGAAAACCAGTGTGCTAACTAGCGCTAGTTAGCACGTCATCATCTAGCGTCGTGTGAATCAGAAAAAGTATACTGGTTCTGCCACTTGGTACTGGCTACCATACTAGTTGTGAGGATAGCACACGTGCTATTTTCGAACTAGTTTCGACACTAGTCTAAGTAATTCAACCAATCAATGCGCGCTGAGACTGTTGTGTAGAGAAATGGAATAAATGACGCCAACATGGTCATCGGATGTGATTTTGTTGTTGGCAGAAAATTATTTTAAACATCCTTGTTTATATAATACCAAATTGGCACAGTATGACAATATATTTAATATATATAATTTAATTTAAAAAAATGTCATCTAAACACGACAAACTGTGTTCCAGACCCAATTTTAATCTAAATAAACTTGATAGCATGTCAGCCTTGGGCGGGTTTTATTTTTAGATTATAAGTGTGCGTAGGCCTAAAAAATAACATTTGTGTATCAAGGATACTGTACTTGGACACCCATGGGCTTAGGGACCTCTGACCACATTGTAAATAAATGAATACAAATTTAGGGAGCTACTAAACGTTTGTGTAACCCCGAATGTATATTACCTAACCTCCGAATAGATCATATTTAGCATCCTGCTACCATTATTTCGCCTTTCCCAACCATTCCCGTGTCTATATTCTTTTTCCTACGCTCTCTCTCATAATTTTCAATATCTTTATTAGTATTATAAAAGTAGAATTCAATATAAAATTACAATGATGGTAGTTGAAAATAAAGTTGAAATATGATTATAATAACAATATTAATGTATTACAATGTAACCTAAAAAGAACTGAATGTGGATTAATTAGATATAAATTGATTAGATAAAAGAATATATTGACAATGGATATGATTTTACAA
>JBCFYV010000012.1:25557402-25590174 GCA_039000515.1 Timema cristinae | reverse complement strand
GCTATTGAGAGCCGAGGGTCCCCTACTTCCTCTACCCCTGTCTCCTCCAATCCCCGGGATTTTTCTCCCCCTCCCCTTTCAGGCAAACCACTCTTATCAGTCTAAGCTTATCAGTTGTCAAAACAACGTGGGTTATGACCAGCGCACATGACAAGTGTAACATATTTGGCAAAAACGATAAGAGGACAAAGCACGGTCGTACAGCACTCCAGCACCATCATAAGCATCAAGCTCCACACGATCGATGTATTATACAAAATGTCTCACCAGCTGCCGAGATGGCATTCTCGTACGCTCACCACCTAAGCCCTGTGGTTTGACCTCACCCGACTCTCCGGATCGAACCCTTACCACTTTTTTCTCTTACTCTCCCCTATACTTTTACCACGACATCTATTCCTGCAACTCCCCTACCATACACGATCCCACACACACACACACACACACACCTCTCCTCTAAGCCCCACGGGCTATCAACTTCAACCCCTTGCTACCTATCCCTCCCCCCCCCCCCCGAGCATACTACTTTTACCCAACTTCCACCCCTCACGCAAGCCAGCGTGTCCTACGAGTGGGTTAACTTCAACACGCCCACTCAGTCCCCCATCCGAAACTTCCTAATGTTTTGAATAATCTCCAAGCTGTCTTCGACCGCGACCCGTAAAACAATAAACCAAACTATCTCCAATAGATCCACAGAGTCCAAAAATCGAATCACCGTGACTACTGACCCAAGAACTGTGCCACCATGCCTGCTGACAAAAGGAAGTAAACCAAATATTATATCGCTAGGGAAGATAGTGGTAGCAACTTATGACATTATTATTACCATTGGGGAAGGTTACATGCATACATTAATATTGTTAATGGAATGGTTGATTGGGGATTTTGTTCACTCTCAAAAATGATGTCTAAGTATTTGATATATTTGAAAGTTTATAAGGTGCATAACTTGACTTATAACTAGGATAAGGTACAGTACAATATACAGTCACAGACTCACAATACAAAATTACATTAAACATATTTTTCCATTATATGAATCTAGGTGACCTGGTGGTCTAGGGTAAGGCCCTCCGCACACGGGTCGACTGTTTTGCAACACGAGTTTCAAACCGGTTGCACATCAGATTATTGTGCAACTGGTTTGCAATCGATTGATGTTTTTCGTCCGCACACGAACGCGACTGAGTCTGAATCAGTCGACAGTTTCATAGACCATAGTAATATAGAGTGTTGCGATTGAAACACGTTTAGTATAAATTCTTGAAGCTAATTTTGGCAACATGTCAAGTAGTAGTTCAGATGAAGAAGACATAGTTGACTATTATCAATACCGCAGACTACGAAGAGCAGTACGAAGGGAATATTGGCGCCATCCTTATATAGAGAGAAATATCAAGTGCAGGCTGTTCGTTGCAGCAGAACAATTAAATAAAACAGACACCAAGTTTATAGCATTTTACAGAATGTCCAAAGATTCTTACCTGGAATTGGTAAAGATGGTTGCTCCTACAATACAGAAGATGGACACAAATATGAGAGAGTGTGTGACTGCAGAAGAAAGAATATTAATAACTTTTAGGTAAGTTTTATTTATTACTCATTATTTTGGTTCAAACACAGAATTACAAAAGTCTAATTTAAAGAAATAAAAATTACAGTAAAAAATTAAGAAAGCTACATCTCTGTTCATATCTTAAGGAATGTAGTTGAAGTAAAATTTTCACATTTTATAATAGTTGGAGTTGAGAGCCCCTGCAAAGTCTGTATAAAACTGGTGTGTTGGCGATGCTTGTTCCTGTAATGATTCTGAAACCGGAGAAATTGCTGTGGTATGTGAAGGTTCGGAGGTATGCGAAATGCCAGAGGTATGCGTTGAATCCGACTGTGGTGAGTCAATTGTGATAAATGATGAAGAGTTGAGCAGTGATGGGGTTGATATCTCATCAATAACGCTGAAAATTTTGCGCTTGAAAAGTTTAATTTGAGAATCAGTAAATTCTTCTATTTCAGGCATCAAGCTCAGTAAAAACATTTTGAGAGCCTCTTTCCTTTCAATTTTGTGAGAGCTAGTAGCTTCTACGTTAGCAGTTGTTTCTAGTCTTGCTTTTTTGGCTTTGAAATACTCAGCCACACATTTATCTGCGTCCACCGCCGATTTATTTCTGACATTCAGGCTTTTTTTAGATCGATTTGGTTGAGGCAGTACTGTTCCCTCAGGTGATGCTGGGGGGAAGGTGGATGGTGCTTGTATCATAGGTGGTGGTGGTGGTGGTGGTGGTGGCGATGATGCTTGTGAGGATTGCACCATGTCTGATGAATCTTCAAGAGAGCCACTCTCATCATCACATCTTTCTAAATTTTCAAATATTTCTTCTGTCGTTTCATGCTGTGGTATTTGTGGCAAATTTCCGGATGAGGGAGGAGCCAACGCTTTTATGAATGGCACACAAAACTGCATGGCATCTGCCAAATAGTATGCCTTTTTCTTTCTTCCGGATCCACTTGGCGGAGGCTTCAGTTTACGTGAGAAAACTGTACGAAGATTACGCCATTTCTCTTTGCACTCAGCCGCTGAAATCAATGAAACGAATACAGTTACACATTATGTTAAAATACAGTAACACTAAAATAAAAATAATCTTTATTTATGTTTTTCATTTCTATGTTAGATTTATTTAATTTTTTACAGGTACTTGGCAACAGGATGCACATTTGTGTCACTTTCTTTATATTTTGCAAGAGGGGAGACCACACTCGGAGCTATTGTTAAAGATACTACTAAAATAATCTGGGACGTATTGAATGAAATATATATGCCTATACCGGCAGGAGATCAATGGAAAATAATTGCTGATCGTTTTGAGATGATATGGAACCTTCCAAACTGCATTGGGGCTGTGGATGGGAAGCACATACGAATAGAGAAATTTCCAAACACTGGTTCTCAAAATTACAATTACAAGTTATACCATTCTACCGTACTAATTGCGTGCTGTGATGCAGATGGACTTTTCACAATGATCGAACCGGGTTACGCCGGAAGAAACAGTGATGGAGGTATTTTCAACGCCAGTGCAATGAAATTCTGGATGGCCCATGGGGTTTTGACATACCTTTGCCTTCCCCGTTGAGATACTATGAAACAAACCGTCCATTTCCTTACTATTTTGTGGGAGATGAAGCGTTCCCATTGTCACGCAATTTAATGAGGCCCTATGCAAAATGAACCCTTGACAATGTGAAAAGGATTTTCAATTACAGATTGAGCCGTGGAAGGAAAACAATTGAATGTGCCTTTGGAATGGCAGCAGAAAAGTTTGCGGTATTAAATGGGCCCATACGATGTCGAAAAGCAGGAACAGTGAATGACATTGTAAAAGTTGCTTGCGTCCTCCATAACTACGTACGTAAACGAGAGGGGATTGATTACAGGCCACCAGCTACGGGAGAAATAACGAGATTGCGGGAGTAGCTATCAACATGACAAGACAACTTGTAATACATGACGGTTCTTCGGCGGCTACTTTAAGGAATTATTTGGCAAACTATTTTCTTTCTTCTCGTGCATCTGTACCCTGGCAATGGAAATACACTGTACCAGAAATAAGGAATAATATTATTAATTAATATTATCTTTTAACAATATTAGTGGTGTATGTTGTAAAATGTTGTTAAATTAATACCTAACAAAAATAATAAATAAAATAAATACCACTACATACCTGTAATTTGTACTTCGGCCGCCACCTCTTGCCATGCTTTTTCAGTGATGTCTTTCCTGGAGTACCCAGGAAGCTTATAATTATATAGCACTTCACGCTTTTCCACCTCTTCAACGAATTTTATATTCCACGTTTGATCATTCATTTCGAATGTTGACCAACAACACTTCAAAATGTCAATAATATACGCTATAACAACGCTATAATAAGAATATACGCTATAACAATGCTGGAATAACACGTCTTCAACAATTTCACAACATGCAACCGTGCAACTGAAACTGTTTCGCGACCTGCAAGCACGATCGCAAGTGACCAGTTGGAAACTGATTTCAAACCGGTCCCGTTTCTGTCGACCCATGTGCGGCTCCCCACTCCCCTACACGTGAAAGGTCATCAAACAGTTGCATGTACAACCGGTTTGAAACTCGCGTTGCAAAACAGTCGACCCGTGTGCGGAGGGCCTAAGGTGTCAGACTTCTGTGCTGGCGGCCGGGATTCAAACCTCGGTCCCTGCACAGATTTATATGATTTCCAAACCCTTCCTTCACCTCTGACAAGACATCTTGTGAATGTGTGGAATGCCAGGCCGCCACCGTGGTTCGGATTCCACGTTAAACTGTAGGTCCTTCATTTCATCTCACAATCACCCTACCATTACACATTAGCGTAAGTGCGTATAACCCGAACGGGTAGTAAGACGCGGTTCTAATAATAATAATAATAATAATAATATATGAATCTACTCTATGCATATGTTATAACGAACATCATTGACCACATGGATGAGTTTAATACATATTTACAATGACTAAACAAAACCATTACAGATCTAGTTGGAAACTTAGATGGGTTTATAAAATAACTAAAGTTGTTTAAATTCACTCTTGCCACTGGTTCTTCATGCAGACAGTTTATGGAGGAAATCCATTGCATTGATTTCAATTTTTATGTGCTGATGTTGGATATGTTTCTGGAACATTTAGATAAGTAATTTTCTGAAATAGTGAACATGCGGACACTATGGACATTATTTAACATCCCTGTTAAGTGCGACATTTCAGAGCATATAGATACTTTTCAGGAAAGAACTGATAAACTGGTACCATGAGAGAAATATCCTCTATTTAGGGAATTTAGCAGAATTGCATCCATATTTGGAAGCACGTGCTGTGTGACTGCATTTCTTCCATTATGAAGGTAGTGAAATTATCGCAAGGAAACCGATTGATTAGTGAGCATATTCAGGACTTGTTAGAATGAATTATCAACATATTTCATAATTGAATTAGGTGGATTTGTTGCTTCGCATATGCGCTCCCAGGGTTCTCACTAACTTGTAATACATTTTAATAACACCAATATTTACTGAAAAATGTATTTAAAATGGCATTTTGAATTTCTCATATGTGTCTTAGTCTTGGTCTCGTTGTTGTTCTATGTGTAAAATGCTTTATGAAAATATAATTTGAAACCAATATAATTAGTTACTTTAAATACCCCTGCTTTTTATTCTATGGCATATTCCTAAATACTGGCTAAGCAAAACAGTGTGCGACCCGTGACGCCAACATACATTCTATACACAAAAGATGGTTAACTCTGCCTAATTTTTTCATATAGTGAAATACAAGTATGGCTAATTTAGATCAGAGTGGTATATTTAATCGTGTCTGGTCGAATACAAGTGTGGCAGTATTATTAAAAGTGATTAGGAAAAAAAATCAGAATGAATAGTTATAATGTATAAATAATATACTGAATAGAGATTCGATAGATTTCAGTAGTATTAGACAGAATGTAAAATAATTGATAGATCCCAGTGGAATTAGAGAGAATGTAGAATCATTAGACAGTAATTAGTATTTGACATAATATAGTAGGAATAAATAATGTGTAGTAGCAATAGACCGAGTCTGGTGAGATCTTACAGAACAAAACCGATCACAAACATATCAGCACACACTGTAAACGTGTACCTGTTTAAAAGAGCAAGCTCACCAAAGATAGCTGGAAGCCGCATGCACAGAACACCACTAGAGTCACCAACAGATCGGCACATATTATTGGATGTATCAACGTCTCCAGCTGACAACAGGCTCTGAGAACAATACACAAATATTTGAAAATAATACCAACTGTCATACTTAGTTCCTTAATAATGTGATAGAACATACAAAAGAGTTGTATTTCATACAGGACCACCCTTAGGTGTGTGGAAGCGAAACGGCTGTAAAGGGCCACGTGATTCAGAGGGCCCCACGTTTACTTGGAGGACAGAAGTAAAAAACAATTTGAGACCGGCAATTTTTGCATGCACGCTCATATACTTGCGATCTAGTGAGTATTGTCAAAGTGTAAAAACAAACAAAAAAATAGTCGTGTAATTTGTATTATTGAAAGAGTGAAGCGAGTTCTCCGTTTTAACTCCACCGATTTGCATTTGTCTGTCTGTGGTGGATATGTCTCATGGTAACTTTGGAACATACTAACCGATTTAATTAAAAATTGGTTCAATTCTTTTTTGTAACGTTATAGAGATCAAGTTCGTTGTGGAAGAAAATCGAACGAAGGGTTGAAGAGAAATCAACCCTTATATAGATTAATGGCTTTTAACATTAATTATTACATGTACGAGTATTTATCCTTCAAGGCATTTCCTGACACTTTATAAGACTGAAAATAGGTATAAATGTGCGAACTACTGCGATAACATTAAACAACAGTTTTTTAAATAATTTTTTGAGAAGGAGATGAGAAAGATTAAATGGGGCCCCACAAATAAAGTTTACCCAGGGCACCACTTCTGCTAACGGCAGACCTGCCTTCATAAGAGGGATGTAAGGCACCTATAAAACTAAATTTAACTATTCAAATGTGTGTTGAAATTTGGAATCTAGACACAAGACTTGAACCGGGATAATTGACTTGGTTTATCCAAGTTTTATCACAAAGTCATAAATAGCAACACCCGTTATTGAGAGCAGTGCCATTATGGACACGTGGGGCCATACAAAGCGCTATCAAAAAGAAACAAATCATCACTGACTATTGTGCGACTGCATTGTATAAGTAAGACGTTCCCACACTATTAAACTATACGCCGCTGGCCCCTTTTAATTCATTTAATGTTGTATAAAGAGGTCCACTAAGACCTCTTTATACAACATTTTGAAATAGCGTTCGATAATAATATAGACCAGGAAGTAGATAGTAAAACAAAATTAGGAGTCCTTAGTCATTTATCTATGTGTACAAAAGTTTGGTTTAAACAGTTCACTTAAATAAAACACATACAAGTGGAGGAACAACATTACCAGGGACACAAACTGTTGAGGTTTTTTCCTCTCTAACAAAGATAAACGTGTACTCAATTAATATTACTATAAAATTACTATATGTGTAGACCGCAACATTTGGTAAGGGATAGTGTTTATTGATTTGAGGTCAGTACCGCCAATCGACCACGGAATTGGACACGCCGGTTTTTTTATTCAGTCAGATCCACGGCAAACGAATGTTTCAGATAATGCGAGTTCAATATATATATATATATATATATATATATATATATATATATATATATATATATATATATATATATATATGTGTGTGTGTGTGTGTGTTCTTATCGGTTGGCTTTGAACTGATCGTTAGAGAGTAACTGATTGTACTAAAACTAAATACACCCTCTGGTGCCCTTCATGAATAAATCCCACCCTCCACTAGAGAGGTGCGTCTCAATGTTTGGAAATCACTGGTATGTGCTCCCGTGGCCAGTATTAACTTAAATAATATATATATATAACAAAACAAACGGTTTTATTCAATTACCAAGAATTGATGCTTTCTTCGCCCAAGTCTTACTACTCGTCCGGACTCCACGTCATTTATTTTTTGTATCACGTATTATTAATTATTAGGGCTATACTCATTTGATTAAACAAATTGAGTGGGAATAAGGACGGTGGAATTTAGAGGAAATGTATTCGGAGAAAAGGGGAAAGGAGTGAAAAATAAGTTGAGAAAACCACCCTCAGTACTCACTCATTAAACCTTGCCGGAACTCGAATACGGATCTCCTTGTCACCCCAGAAAACCACACTAAATGAAATGTATTTAAGTGAAAAAACAGCCTGGTTATGGGACATATGCCTAGGACCTTTTGCTTAGCAATCCAAAGCTCTATCACTGAGCCATCCTTGTTTGAATCGTGACCAGAGCATTTATATTGACTCTAAATTAACCACGAGTATCTATTGTCATCAATATTATTGTATACGTACCTGAATAACTGTTGATGATATTTAATAAACAAGACCATGTCTTCTCGCATTTGTGTATGAATTTCCTCTTTCAGGTCTTGTTCTGAGCCCCTTCCTTCTGTGTCTTTATGTTCCTTTCTGACCCTGCTGTTGCTCAGCACCGCACTTAGTTGACTAGTTTGTGGTTGGAGAAATAAACTCCCCTGAATAAATAACTGTAATCCAGACCTTGTAACCTCTAGGGCGTGCATCTTTTTACGAGAGTCTGTTTCACTTTCATCTCTTACAATACTGAACATTTTCTCAACAACTCGTGACGAGGTGATCCCTTTCTTGCTTACAACTTTCTGGGTAGAGTTTTCTTTGATGTTTTCAAACATATGTTGTAATATTTTGAAACGATGAGTGACTTTATATATCAGCCCGTATAAGAGGGTGTTTATCATTATATAATACATTATGTGTATGTTTAGGAAAGAAACTTGGTAGGCGTAAGTTAATTCATAAGCTGGGGAGATCGAGGCATCAAATGGCCACCAGTTTTTCAGTGGTAGTCCCTCTTCAATGACCTTCAGCTGACTGTTGTACTTGAGGCTGTGACCTAGCATGACGCCGTCTGCGACTGCTCCTAGGCTGAAAGTACAACAGAGAAAAAAAGCGCAAATCCAAAATATTATTAAAAATTTTCTCACTCGTTTTTCAACCATATCGGTGGACAGATATTTTGGTATTTCAAATTGATTCTCGAATTCTGCGAAGACGTCATTAAAACTGGTGACCAAATTATAAAAGGTGTGCCTCTTAGTGATCACCACGTAAAGTTTAATCAACGTATTCAGGCCGGTGAAACAATAGAACAAAGCTTGGGTGAGTTTTTGTATGTCTCTCAAGGAGATGAAAATTGTAACTGTCCAGGCGATAAAGTTGATGGATAAATAAACAAATAAGAAAGTGATAAAGGCCCACCGGGTGAAGTCAGGTTTGAAGTAATCAAACACACACATATATTTCAAAGCGGTGATGATCAAGGAACAGAACCGCACATCCTTTTTATTTTGATCCTGTATAGGTTTCATGGTGTATTAGGAATCAGAATATTCAAAATACTATTATTGCTTTTATATCTTTACTTCGGATGATTGTGGCACAATGGAAAACACTAATAGAGGTATTTTTACACTGGATGCCAACATACGTAATTAAAACCACTAAATTATTTTACGAAACTTAATTTATCAAACTCTGTAGCCTTAAATTAAATGGGTTGACATATATTAAATGAATGAAAACGTAAACAAAAGACGTGTGGTATAGTTTTCCCCGACTATTGTATTATTAAATTACAAATGAATTATTTTAGAGGGTTTAAAAGGAAGAAATCAAGCGTATTTGGTGGTGTTTCCATAACAAGTTATTACTGCGGGAAATGGACGTTTATTTAAGTTGTTAATCAATGGTTGGTTCTTTTCTCCGCCTTCATGTCTTCGTGCCACAGTATGTATTTAAAGTTGCGAGCACCTTCATTTCAATCACAGAAATTATTTAAAAACCCATTATATATTAAGACTGCATTTCAACCAACATTTAGACATCAGTTGGTGTCCTTTTAAGAAAATGTATCAGTATAATTATTGTTTATAGTGAGAGCCATTGGCATGTTTAAAATTCTTTAATAGGGGACAAGAGGCTTCCGTTTTAAAACATACTATATTTATGTAAAAGCGTTTACTAGTTATATTTTTCTCGGCTGAGTACAAAACGAGTTAAAATTAAAAGCTAAAGGTGTTTTATATGATTGACACATTTAAATAAATAGAAAATTACATTACATTACATTCTGAAAAATACTGCTTAACCCCGACTTCCTCCAACCCACCCCCACTCCCGTTTTTACATTTCTACCATGGCAGGACAGATTTGACCTTGACACCGACATCTCCTTTTCGCTTACCGGCACCAGATTGGCAAATAATTTTGACATCTTGAAACACGATTGGTAGCTTCATCAAAATACAGGTACTCTGGGAACAACGTAACATGTTTTTTTAGCTATCCTCACCACCAATATTACACCAGAAAAGCGATTATCACAATAGCAGAACGTGATTGTTTAGGGTAGTAAATTATCACATAGATTTAAATAGTCTAATCAATTAGTTAAAACTTAAATATATCATTGTAATAAAAATAGAGGAGGTTCACGCGCACTTGTGCTCATATACTAGAGCCGACACTGCATTCATCCTCAGACAAGCTATGAACACAGAGTAAAACTATCCTCATTACACCTAGCTATTCTAATTGCACTTAGCTAGTCTCATTAGTAGGAGATAAAGAGGTTTCCTGCCCCAAACCAGTTTATTCTTGTCCCACCAATGGACTAGCCCCTCCTACTTACCTGGTTCTTAACCTGTGGATTATACTACCCAAGCATTGAGAGACTAGGTCCTAGAGAGAAAAAAATCGATAGGGGGAATAAAGAGATATCATTTTAAAATACGGTGCTTCCCAACACAACCCAGGTGGATCGAGTGTATGTAGAAGAATGATGACGTGACATTAGAGAGAGATATCCGTGGGGAATTCCACTTTATGGCTCAAGTGTGAGAGATGGGAATTAGGTAGGAGACGGAGATTCCCGAAGCTTTCCACCAAACGGCACGAGTGTGTGGGGGGGGAGGGGGAGAACGATGACGCACCATGAAGATGGCCTTAGAGTTCCACCTCTAGGTTCCGGGGCGTTGTTTCTGCTTATTGTCCATTGTAAATGAAGGGCGTTGCCCTACGTCTTTGACGTACCACAACAGCAGTTGAACATGGTACTAAGTATGTAGGAAAGCCAGAACCACGCCCAAACGTCTACGAGCTGAAAGTTTTTGTACTTAGGGCGTAGACTAAGATAGCGCAGGATAATGGAGAGATTGTATATGAGCCGCAAACTAAGATTGGAATATTTAATGAAGGCAGGAGGGTCAATAACAAAATAAAAGTTTTGGGCCTCTAAAAAGTGCGATCTATGAGAAAAATTCCACTGGGGTGCAAAATAG
The DNA here is from genome assembly GCA_039000515.1 of Timema cristinae. Taxonomy (NCBI): domain Eukaryota; kingdom Metazoa; phylum Arthropoda; class Insecta; order Phasmatodea; family Timematidae; genus Timema; species Timema cristinae. Next base: position 25,579,134 of record JBCFYV010000012.1, on the reverse strand, counting down.
ACTTTTTAGGAAATGGATATCAGGTGTCACATGTGTCCAAATCATCGTTTATAAACCTGGCCAAAGTGTCAAAATTGACTTTGAGCAAAATTACACAGATTTCTTACAACACTCAAAACAGTCAAATCAGTCAAAATATTCAAAATAGTCAAATCAGTAAAAGTGGTCAAAATAGTCAAATTAGTTGAAAAGTCTGAAAAGTCAAACAAAGCCCGAAAAATCAGAACAGACAAAAAAAATACAAAAGTCCGAATAGTATGAAAAGTTTAAAAATACCCTAAAAGATTGAAAAATACCTAAAAATTTCGAAAAAGTCCGAAATGGGTTAAAGTCAGAAAAATCAGAAAAGTCCGAAAGTGATCCAAAATGTCAAATTAGTTATATCACTCATCATCTACCAAAGTTTCAAAATCGTCTTTTAAGGATTTGACAGCAGCTATCGGAAGTACCCAAATAGACTATTTTAACCACGGTGTCAACTACTAAAATCTACTTTTACAAACTTGGTAACATCTATCAAAATCACCATAATCACATGGAATTGTAAAGTACACAATAAAGAGTCACACATGCAATCAGCTATTGATGCACATCATTGAAATAGTTACTGTTGAATTGACAAATGTTGGGAAATACATACAGTCTCTTGTCCTTAAGTGGGCGAGATCGAGCCAACCTGTAACCTCCAAACTGGATCTCTACCCAACAAGCGATCTCAATTGAGCGTGTGGATCTCCTTCCAAACTTCAACTATATACTGGGAGGAGCAAATTTTCCAGCGTACCCTATGTATATTTATGGCTCTACGCCATCAATATAATACCATTAGTTTCATAATGTCAAAAGAGTAAGCAGCTATTTCACTGAGCAATGTAGGGATCAATAAGATCGTTAAAAAAAATTTGCTTACTTTAATATTGGACGCAACTACCACGTGACGATCTCAAATGTATAAAACGCGTTTCTTTTGTCCTCTCTTATTTGTATTGAACGGGAAATACAGTGTGTGGCTATCGAAACGTTTCTCGCTGATCTCTGACAAACAGTTGGTGGACATCACCAAGGACAATCTAGCGCTGGTGTATAAAAGCGTCTTCCAGAATAGAAAGACAGTTATTTTATAATTTATGGTTGAGTTAACCAACTGTAGACTGATTACTGTGTTCATGTAGGTTAATTATTATGTTCCTGTAGACGAATTATGAGGGTGCCTGTTTATAGCTGTGGAGTATATAGGTTAAATACTCAAGCAGACACCTCAGAAATGAATTGTTGTTAGGGTAGTTTGATACATACTTTAGATGATTTTAGGTAAGTATAACAACATGTTAGGACCACTTGAAAAACAACCCGTCTAGCGTTTCTTGACAGAAACATGGCAGACAAAGGGAAATAAAGTGTATACTTTAGATGAATTAACCCCTTATTTACAGGGATACCTAAGATATAACATCACGCTTTAAGATGGGAAGGTATTTAAAAATTTTATCTAGGATATACTGGGGATACTTCGGACTGAGTGAACTGATAGCTGATATACTGATGTAGAGAAATGGATGGATGCATTGATAGCTCTTTCACAACATATAGTTTAGAGAATTACTCAATTTTGTCTTTACCATGAACCTGTAGGACTCTGTCAGAATTTTTGAGGAGGCATACGCACAACATATAAAAACCTACTTGATTACAAACGAATTACTCTATAAGGACTCTAATTAGTTCCTTATGGCATGTGGAGACATTTACAAAAAGACGTAGATGAATCGTGATCAGTCAGTTCGATAATGGTAATTTATTGTAGTTTAATCTGTTAGCTCCTCCATTTTCCCAAATGTAGGTTATAAAATACTCCTTGTCAATGTAAGTTATTTGTTTATGATAAGGGTGCATGATACTTATAGCTATCATTTTAGTGTGATTCAAAACCTAAAGTATTTGTATTAAATCTGGTGACGTATCGAGTACATTCCCTCAAGGGTAAGATAGGTACTCTAAGTTTAAACAGTTTAAGCAGCAGGAAAAAACTTGGTTCATTTTCTCTGCTAATCTGGAGTATTTACTATTTCCTATAGATACATGTGCTCCTAATAGGAAATGTTTATATACTGAGGATGTTCAAATGATGTTTATGGTAGGTATACACTCCAAATGTAATTTTACGAGAAACTCTCAAAGTACCATCATTTCACGGGAAAGGATTCTACTGATCAATTCATCGATGCACTCATATACATGGCAAAATGCGTATTCAAATGCTATAGTACGGTCGTTCCCATGAAAGCTCCAACATCAGCCCAAAAAAGCTTACTATACAGCCTCTCATTGATACATATATGAAGATCCTTGAGAGAATGATGATACCCGTGTTACGGAACATTGTCGCTTGACGGAACATTAATGAGAAAGTAGCCACGTGGGATGTAACCTTTAATATAAGAATCCTACTTATCTGAGAGTAGTTATTTATGCACAACGCTAAAAATTTTGCTAAGTTTTTCTTCTCGATTCGATGGTTGAACATCGCGAGACTGATCCATTCACCGGATAGGAAATTATCGTCAAATCTGGTAAAGTTAAAGGCATAAGGGAGACTACAGGTCGACTCAAAGTGATGATTAAATACATTCAGTATGAGTTTTGAGGCATCACTGCACCCATCTTTCGTCCTTAAGGGACAAAGGAAAGGACGTATAATATTTCAATAGTAAAACAAAATAAGGAAAATAGGAAAATGCAGAATGACCCCTTTAGAACAACACACAGATATCCATATGTCCATATATATATGATAATTGTTTCCAGTCAGATCCCTTCACATAACACCTAATTCGCCAACAAAAAAAAATATATATAAATTAGTCAATAAAAAAAGGTATCTGATTTGGGCGGGAAGGTAGCATAACAAAGAAGTCAAATTATAATATTTTCTTTGGTATTTATTTGGTAAAATAATATTATATTTGATAAAGTTATATATAAGTATATGTTAGAGTTAAACAATGAATAGAATTTAGCACTGATCTATACAGTATCGTCAAACTACTATAACATTATATATTTTCAATGTAAAACTACTATACTATATAGTATAATACTAAACAATTCCTGTTTTCATAAAACATACTGATCGAGCTACCATTGTATTATAGATTCTAAAATCAGAGCAGCCAATTATTATAATAGAATAAATAGAAAAAATTCAATAAAATTTACTACCGAGTCCAACTAACTCTCAGACCAAAAAAGCAATTACTTCAAAAACACATCAAAACTTGCAAATATTTCTCGTAGGTATAAAAGTTTAACGTTCTTTTTATGAATATACAAAGTGAAGACTTTCATTTAGAAAATGGTTTTATTTAAGAAATTATTTATTTACTCCCAACAAGTAACAAGTTTACGTTTTATGTACAATAGTCCCATATCTAAAGTTCTACGCCATAAGGATAAAATCGTAATAATTACAAGACAATATTTATAATTTGTTCGTCAAACTTGACTTCATGAAACCACAACATAATGTGTATAATATTTATTCAACAATAAGATTTGATAGCCTACTTCATTACATATACTAAAAGAGATCCAATCAAAACTATCAAATTTAGAAAAGAATCATTACTCAAATTGACCACATTTTATTTTACTGATTTGTGACGTTGTCACAGACATAATGCAAACATGGACGATCTGGCTCACCTGATCTGGTCCCCTTTGACTGGGCTGGATCTCGACTTCATGAAACACGCGCACTCAACTCCACTCAACATCACGCGGCTTACTGACCGCCCGTGGCTCGAGGCCCGATTAGAGCAAGACTCGGACAATTGAACATCAAGATGCGCTAACCCGTATGCGCCGACGGTTGTGTTCGAGTGAAACAAGACTCATCCACCGGCGCGTGATTTGAAATTATCACGAGAATAATCGAGAATTCTGTCGAAGCAACGTACACCCCTCTCCCTTCGTCCCAGTGTGATTCCCGCCGTTTGTGAACACGTGATTGACTTTGTACAGTATATAACGGCTGGACTGTGTAGTGATGTGACTCATTTCTCTGCACTCGATTAGGTGAGACACTTGTCTTAGATTTAGACGTAGGTCGTTGTTCGACGTTTTCTAAATTATGTTTGGGTTAAATTGTTCAAAATTTAAGTTTCAACTTTAAATATAAATCATGATTACTAATAGCTATATTTCTCTGAGACTGCAGGATTTGCCTGTCAGCCATTATGGTTTATGCGCTAGCTTTTTTCTTTGTACTTAACGTTGTGTCCGCCTCACGGACGGGTTGGAACTTTAGCATGGCGCCATCTTGGGGCGCTAATGGAACTTTAGCATGTCGCCATCTTGGGGCGCTAATTATTTCTGTTTAACGTGTAACTTATTTTAAAATAGTTGTTCTGCTTGCTAAAAGTTAAATATTTGTTACGATTGTGATACTTTTTAAATTGTTACTCAACTCGGGGGGCGCGAGCCCGTGCACCCAGCACATTGGTCATTACAATAATAATAATTAGATTGAACTAATTTGATTGGGATCTATTGTAACAGGTTAGGTTTAGGTAAATCATTTTCTCTGTCGCGCCTTACAATGGCAGTCTATTATAAAACTTCATTCTTATGTCAATATAGTGTCGGCATCGCCAGGTCGTGTAGACCTATACATATTACTTGTATTTAACTTTCCTGCTAGGTTAGTCGCCTTCTGCGAGGGTCAATTTAATTATGACTACGTTGGTATTAATCATTCTGTTTTCTCTTAACGACTTGGGGTCTTGCCCCTTTATTTATTGTTTACTTCGGCCTTATCGGCCAGTCACTCGACTTTCCTAGAGTGCCTCGCTCTTGTATGTCTGCTAGTTGTTTGTAGAATAAAATAAACTCTCTTGTAACTTACCTACCTTTTATTTATTGTAATTTGAACCTATCAAATCATTTGAAGGGGGGGGTTACAAGAGAGAAGCTGCGCGACTCTGCTCTCGCAGAGTTGAGTGGGGCACTTAATAGACTATTAGGTATAGTTAGGAGAGAAAATAGGGTCCGCCTGTCTGCAGTATTGTTGGATGATTGATATTGTACTGATTCTTGTTTGTTTATGTTTCATGACTCCGTGACCATGGAGACCACTCCTGCAACTGCCATGTCCACCTTGACCACATCTAAGACTGCTGTCTACCGCCTGAGCCGGGACGAGTTGACAGCTGAGCTGACTTCAAGGGGCGTCTCCTTCCCTCCCAATGCTACTGTGGGTGAGCTCAGGTCTGAGCTATGTGGGGAGATTAGCGGGACTGGGGAGGCTGAGACTGACTCGGGTATGGACAGGATTGAGGATGGGAATCCACCCCCTTTAGCGCCTACCGCTCCTCCTCCACCCCCTTCACTAGTTAAATGTCAGAACAAAGTACTTATGGTGATTTTGAATCGGACCCCTGTTTGCGACGGTCAAGATCACGCTACTCTGTTTAAATTTATGGTTGAGATCAACAGAGCATATTGTCTAAAGTTAGCGAGTGATAGTGAATTTTTGATTCTGTGTTTGGCCAAAACTTCTGGTTTTTTAACCCAGTTGTTCTCCCGTGGGATTCAAAATGGTTTATCTTGGAGATCACTTACTGACCTCATTTTAGAAGCGCTGTTACCCAGTAGGGCTAGAGAAAGGTTATGTAAGGAAGTTATTCACAGGTTTCAATATCCCCACGAATCGTTGAGAGATTTTGTTTTATCTATCACAGAGGCAGCTCAAGTTCTCAATAGTGGTCTGGGGGAAAGTCAGATCGTTGATATTATTCTTGAGAATGTGTCCCCCTCACCCGGCGACATTTTGTATTTACATGTAAGCCCTGTACGGTACTTGAACTTTTCTCTCTAGCATCTTCGATTGAAAACACCCTGCTCGCCGAACAGGAGTATTTAAGTGCGCATGCGCCGGCGGCATTAAACCGCAGACGCACGGGTTCAACTCCCGAACCTATGAATACGGCCTTGTCATTAGCGCCTGTACTACCGGGCGATCGCGATGCTAACACTCCTAGGGACAACTTCTGGCCTTCGGGTTCTGACAACCGTGCGCCCCGCGACCTCTCGCGCATGAGATGTTTTCGGTGTAGAAGACTGGGTCACGTACAGAGACAGTGTAGATCGGGAAACTTATAGGGCGCGCTCGTAGTCGTGGTCCGGTCGTGCCCACTTGTATTAAACCACATGCTCCTACTCCTGTAGTTCAGATCCAGGTAGCCCAAAAGGATTGTGTTGCTCTGTTAGATACTGGAGCCAGTCACTCATTCATATGCCGTGAGTTCTTGCGCCAGTTAGAGGGTAAAACAAAAATCGATTATAGGTCGATAGGTCCTAAGATTTACGCCGTGGCTAATGGGCAGACTATCTTGGTCGATTGTAAGGTAGTGCTCTCTATTAAGATAGAAAGATTTGCCTGGAAACGTCCATTCTTTGTTATGCCAGAACTTCCCTTTGATGTTATTCTAGGGACTGACTTCATGTTCGAGACTGGAGTCAAACTTGACCTGAGACGCTTAGGAATATCTTTTAGTTTTGAACCTAGTTTGCTTATTCCGTTTTGTGTTGGGCACCATCCTCGCAGGTTGTTCCCCATTGTCGAGGAACGTGAAGCGATAGATCGTTTGATAGCTCGATTCCCTGACGTCATCACTGACAGATGGGGCAAGTGCGACATATTGCCGTACGACATTGTGGCGCAGGACCACATTCCTGTTAGATCTGGTCCCTACTCCTGTGCACCCCCCAAACTCGAGATATTTAGAAATCTTATCATGGACTTGGAACGAAAGGAGGTTTTTCGTCCCTCCAAATCCCCATACGCAAGTCCTGCGTTCATTATTCCCAGGAAAGGTCATGGGCATCGCTTGATTGTCGATTATAGAAAGCTTAATAAAAAAATAGTGTTCGACCCATACCCCATGCCTAGCATAGAGTCCGCCTTCCAACATCTTGGCGGAGCCAAATATTACAGCTTGATTGACCTTAATGCGAGCTTTCTGCAATGTGCTCTCTCAGAGTCGTCTAAGAAATTTACCGCGTTTATCACCCCCTGGCAAGTCTACGAATTCAACCGAGTGCCGTTAGGGATAAGTTGCGGGGGGCAAGCGTTGAGTAGAGTCTTAGACCATATTTTGGCGGACCTGAAATACAAATTCGTGTTTAACTACCTTGATGATATCTGCGTTTACAGCAAATCTTTTGATGACCATTTGCGTCATGTTGAGGTAGTGTTGAGGCGCCTGCGCGAGGCTGGGTTGACTGTAAACCGGAGAAAGTCACATGGGCGAAGAGATCTATCCCATATCTTGGCTATATCATTTCTGAGGGTAACCTGCTCGTTGACCCGGATCGGGTTAAGCCTATCTTGGATTTTCCCGCCCCAAAAAACATAAAAGGGGTATTACGGTTTCTAGGTATGTGCGCCTACTACGCTAGGTTCATCCCGAACTTCTCTGACTTAGCCAACCCCCTTAACTCCTTGAAAAAAAGGGTGCCACCTTTATTTGGGGTTCTGCCCAACAGCAGGCTTTTGTTGCGCTCAAGCGCCACCTAGTGTCGCCAGCCGTGCTACGCATGCCTGACTTTTCTCTGCCTTTCCAACTACATGTTGATGCCTCCTCTGTAGCGCTAGGGGCGGTTCTCTCTCAAACGACTTCCGAGGGAAGTAGACCTGTAGCTTTCGCCAGCAGAACTTTGAGCCCTGCCGAAAGAAAGTATAGCATATATGAAAAGGAATGTCTCAGCTGTATCTTCGGCATCGACAAGTTCGCTGACTATCTAGAGCTTCGCCAGTTTGAGTTGTACACTGACAACATGGCCCTCAGCTGGATATGGAATCACCCGAAACAACTAGGGAAAATTGGACGGTGGGTTTGGAAGCTATCCAGGTTTAAGTTTACTACCCATCACGTTGCTGGGAAGCTTAATGTTGTCGCTGACGCTTTGTCTAGGATGTGTGAGGATAAGGAACCTGTAGGAGAATGTAAGGAGGATGGCTCGTTATTTGTTATCCATACGATTCCCGAATCCTTTATCTCAATCAAAGACCATCAGTTGATGGATCCGTGTTGCAGACAGATCGTTGACAGGATCAAGCGTGGAGAGAGGATTGGGAATTACGAGATTCTTAAAGACCTCTTAGTAGTTCGTGTCAAGGGTAGGATAAGATATTTTGTGCCAGAGAAACTTAGGCCTATGTTACTTAAATATTTCCACGACTCCCTTTTTGGCGGCCATTGCGGTGTCCTTAAGACCGAACGCAAGATTTCTAAGGAATTTTTTTGGCCCTTAATGCCTAGAGACGTTAGAGATTGGGTGCGCAAATGTGAGCCGTGTCAATTGGCCAAACCGGCGCGTAATTCTAAAATAGGGTTTCACTCCGCGGATGTTGCTAAGCAACCGTGGGAGAAAGTTTTTGTTGATTTCGTCGGCCCCCTTACTCGCTCTACCCAAGGGAACACCTCTATACTCGTTGCCATGGACGCCTTCTCTAAATTCGTCATACTCATCCCCCTAAGGAACATGAAGGCAAGGACGACTGTTAATGCTCTGTGCAGGCGTGTTTGGGCGATTTTAGGGACCCCAAGGGTCATTGTAAGTGATAATGGACCGTGTTTCCGTTCTAAAGCTTTCGGAGATATGTGTTTTTCGTGGGGATAAGACACGTTACCACTAGCCCGTACAACCCATCGCCGAACCATGTAGAAAGGTTTAATCGTAACCTAAACGTTGCCTTGACGATCTTTCACCACCTGGATCACACCCACTGGGACCAGGACTTAGACGTTGAACATTGCTTTTAACGCCGCTTTCCATGAGTCAGTCAAAGCCACTCCTTCCTCTATCCTCCTCAATAGGGACCTGAACCACCCATTATTGTTTAACTGGGATATTGACCCACTCCTTAATGACGCAGGTGATTGTTCTTATGAAAAGAAATGTGAGGTAGCTTTTTCTAACCTCCTGAAGTCCCAAAGGAAGGTTGCCGCCACCTATAACCGAGGGCGTATCCCTGTCCCATTTAAACTTGGGGACGTTGTTGTGTGCAAGTGTTTTCCTCTTAGCTCAGCTGCTGACAAGTCTTCGGCGAAGATAGCGTATAAGTGGAGTGGTCCCTGGTCAATTGAAAGATTTCTTACACCTGTTTCGGTATTGTTAAAAGAAGTATCCGACCCATCTTTGACACGTAGAGCACATGTCAGCCACCTAAAGGCTGCAGGGAAATGAGTCAATTGACCCCGTGCTGTGTGTCGTCTGTTTGCTTAAGTGTACCTTTGTGATTTAATTTTGCGTTCTTAAGTGCATGTTTCTAGGTATTCTATATTGTTGTATATATAATTTATATAAGGGAAGGGGTACCACCCCCTGGTATTGTTAGGATAAATTTGTAGTACTGTAGGGCCTAGGTATGACTTTGGGCAGAAACTTGTGTTGGACTGTTTATAATAAAGCGTGTGTCGGGTCCAAAGTACATGGTGCAGAACGTTCGCCCCACCGACCGGACTACCTCTAAGTGCGTGTGAAGCGGCAAACCCACCTTTCCTCGTTCATGGAAAGTCGTCGCTAAACAGAGTTGTGGGTATCTCTGTGACTCGTGCTGGTAGACAATGTTAGTGCTACGAAACTGCCACAGTAACTTTCAAGGATGGCTGCGCTAACTGATAAACTTTACAATTGGATGTGGTGTTCACGTGTAAACTTTTGTTCTCAGAGACTTCACCTATTCGGCCTTCCGCCCCCCCCTTTTCTGCCCTGCCCTTTCCTTCCCCTCCTTTGTTCGTGTACACTCATCGGCAGTCAATGATCGCCCAGCTGGGCGTGGCGATGAAGCTTCCCTGGTGGTTAAAGCGGGCCACCTTACGAGCACATGCTGTCTCCCTGTCAACCCGGGATGACGGTGTGTTGGAGTGAGCGTGTGAAGCAGAGGTCAACCCCCGGAGTCCAGTTATTCGTCATCTCCCGAACCTGCATCTGGCCACCTAACATGGCCTCGGAGGGTACCGGAGCCGCCACCCACCCTCTAGTCAGCGGTGAACATCGAGGAAGGCGCCTCCCCGTGTCTTCACCAAAGGCTAAGGACGTCCTTCTTCTCCGTCCAAAGGGGGACATTGTGACGTTGTCACAGACATAATGCAAACATGGACGATCTGGCTCACCTGATCTGGTCCCCTTTGACTGGGCTGGATCTCGACTTCATGAAACACGCGCACTCAACTCCACTCAACATCACGCGGCTTACTGACCGCCCGTGGCTCGAGGCCCGATTAGAGCAAGACTCGGACAATTGAACATCAAGATGCGCTAACCCGTATGCGCCGACGGTTGTGTTCGAGTGAAACAAGACTCATCCACCGGCGCGTGATTTGAAATTATCACGAGAATAATCGAGAATTCTGTCGAAGCAACGTACACCCCTCTCCCTTCGTCCCAGTGTGATTCCCGCCGTTTGTGAACACGTGATTGACTTTGTACAGTATATAACGGCTGGACTGTGTAGTGATGTGACTCATTTCTCTGCACTCGATTAGGTGAGACACTTGTCTTAGATTTAGACGTAGGTCGTTGTTCGACGTTTTCTAAATTATGTTTGGGTTAAATTGTTCAAAATTTAAGTTTCAACTTTAAATATAAATCATGATTACTAATAGCTATATTTCTCTGAGACTGCAGGATTTGCCTGTCAGCCATTATGGTTTATGCGCTAGCTTTTTTCTTTGTACTTAACGTTGTGTCCGCCTCACGGACGGGTTGGAACTTTAGCATGGCGCCATCTTGGGGCGCTAATGGAACTTTAGCATGTCGCCATCTTGGGGCGCTAATTATTTCTGTTTAACGTGTAACTTATTTTAAAATAGTTTGTTCTGCTTGCTAAAAGTTAAATATTTGTTACGATTGTGATACTTTTTAAATTGTTACTCAACTCGGGGGGCGCGAGCCCGTGCACCCAGCACATTGGTCATTACAATAATAATAATTAGATTGAACTAATTTGATTGGGATCTATTGTAACAGGTTAGGTTTAGGTAAATCATTTTCTCTGTCGCGCCTTACAATGGCAGTCTATTATAAAACTTCATTCTTATGTCAATATAGTGTCGGCATCGCCAGGTCGTGTAGACCTATACATATTACTTGTATTTAACTTTCCTGCTAGGTTAGTCGCCTTCTGCGAGGGTCAATTTAATTATGACTACGTTGGTATTAATCATTCTGTTTTCTCTTAACGACTTGGGGTCTTGCCCCTTTATTTATTGTTTACTTCGGCCCTTATCGGCCAGTCACTCGACTTTCCTAGAGTGCCTCGCTCTTGTATGTCTGCTAGTTGTTTGTAGAATAAAATAAACTCTCTTGTAACTTACCTACCTTTTATTTATTGTAATTTGAACCTATCAAATCATTTGAAGGGGGGGGTTACAGATTAAATATATTATTTTTCAGTTATGAAAATATCCATATTTTCAACATTTTAATTATAACAATAAAATTCTCCAACAGGGAACCAAAACTTGATCTTTCTAACCTTGAGGTTTATTCTAGGTCACTGTATTAAAAAAATCATATTTAACAAGTTGATTACAACAATAACACGTGTTATAAGTTTTCCTAGCTCTAAACACTAATTTATTTAGCAAATCAATCATTTACCAAATTTATCAACTATGTTCAAAAGTGCATTATTCAAATATTAATTAATATATATATATATACATATTTTAATTCAGAATATTGGTACCCAACAAGAATGTTTAGTCAAAAGATTAACGTTAAAGATTTACATGCAGAAACGATAATTTTGAATGAGAGGTTTAAAAAGAATTTAAAAGCTTACTTTGTACTAGACAAGAAATGAATGAAAATCCAACCAAGAGTAAATTTACATGGCAAATACAGTGGTATTTATTCGTTCTACAGCTCAGACTGAAGTGTGCAAGATAGGAAAATGGAGGAGAAGAAGGAAAACATATTGGACAGATATGTGATGGAAGCTTGGTGATTAGTATAATTTACAATTGAATGAAAACTAAAGAAGCCTCTGGAGGACCAGTGTTACGAACACGGATAAATGAACTGTATGGTGGAAAGGAAATTGATAGAGGCAACTCACCTTCACTTTATGTGGTATAACTGGCAGTGTCCTGGCGCAGTCTTCTTCAACAACACACACGAATAAAAATCTAGACCACTTCCGGGTGAAGGGTTTACGGAACCTTATCACTTTTGTCTTGATCGAGTCTCCGTGCACGGCACAAATTAATCAACACAATAAAAACTCCACGCCAGCGACACTTGGCGGGAAAACAATAAACATATAGTGGTCCAGGTATGGTCTTGTTGCCTCCAAGAGTGGGGAAGGTTAATGTAAGATATGAAAAAACCAAACAAACCAGAACTAAAACCTCAACAATAACAATCAAAAACTCACAAACCAAAACAAAACAAAAGAGTTCAATGTCGAGGCATAGAGAATCTAGATAAAAGGAGCACTATTCAAAGATATAACATAGAGGAATGAAAATGAAGTATAGGATTAGTAATATTCGTCAAACAATAGAAAACTATACAAACATACCGCCCACCAAAAACTAAAATGAGTTTTTTAAGAACAACAAACCAGCAACAAAGATATGAACAGAATAATATTATAGGAGAATGTATCCTTCCTATTGATTAGGAAGTGGACATAATTTTACAACCGGTCGTTTGAGGGTCCCGTGCTCGGTGCGGACACTTACGACTCTCGTTATCCCATCCCTTCCAGGGTACACCTCTGCTACTCTTCCGAGCAGCCACCTGAGTGGGGGAAGATTGTCTTCCTTTATCAAAACTAACTGTCCTTCTTGTAAATTGACCTTGTTTGTAGTCCATTTTTGTCGCTGTTGGAGAGTATGGATATATTCCCTTGACCATCTTTGCCAAAAGTGCTGATAGGCTTGTTGTATCAACTGCCAGCGTTTCAACCTGTTGGTAGGTAGCTCAGTTACGATCTCCTCAGGTGGTCTGGTGAGAGAATGACCCACTATGAAATGTCCTGGTGTCAATGGATCAAGGTCATTCGGATCCGCAGAGAGAGCACAAAGAGGCCTTGAATTTAGCACGGCTTCAATTTGAATGAAGAGCGTGGAGAGGCTTTCAAAGGTAAGTGTCTGATCACCCACCACTCGCTTTAGGTGAGTTTTTGCCGACTTGATACCAGCCTCCCATAGTCCACCAAAATGTGCAGCTGAAGGTGGGTTGAAATGCCAATTTATGCCTTGGACCGAAAGTTTATCTGTTACCACTTTGGTTTCGGTATGGGATTCTAGATGCCTTTGTATTTCTGTAAAATGGCGCTTGGCACCTACAAAGTTTGTGCCACAGTCGCTATAAATGTCTGAGCACATACCCCGACGGGAAATAAACCGAAGAACGGCATCAAGAAAGGCCCTTGTGCTTAAGTCTGATACCACCTCAAGGTGCACTGCCTTAGTTGCCAAGCACACAAACAAACATAAATAAGCCTTGAGCACCTTAGAATTCCTTAATTCAGATGATTTTATCTGGAAGGGTCCTCCATAATCCACTCCAACTCGCACAAATGGTCTTGATTGCTGCACACGCATTGCTGGGAGGTCCCCATGAATGGTTGGAGAGCAGGTGCCTTAAATCGAAAACATCTCATACACTTGAAGATCCGGGTTTTTATAACAGTGCGTGCTGAGAGAATCCAGTACTGGTCTTGAATGAGTGAGTGGGTTGTTCGAAGTCCAGCATGAAAATGAGATACATGGTAGTGATCAACAATGATATCGGTGATATGACTATTTTTAGGCAACAGAAGAGGATGTTTTGTGTCATACCGCAGTAAAGAGAGTCTCAAGCGACCTCCTACCCTCAATAGGCCCTCCTGGTCGAGAAACGGGTTTAGGCCCCTCACGCGGGGTGAACATTCCCGGCCCTTCTTTATTTCTTCAAGTTCTGACTCAAACGCCTGTTGTTGAACTTGTTTGATACATAACATGCGGGCCGTCTTGAGCTCCTTGGACAACAATGGGCCTTTACAACGATCTTGATTCTTTACTTTGGAGTTCTGAATAAACCGTGCTAAAAATGCGATGACTCGTTGCAGCTTTACCCATGATGAGAAACGTTTGAGAAGGTCTGCCCACCAAGTATTCACTTCTGCTACTAGACTGGTAACCCTTACAATCTTTAATTCAGGTAACTCTACCTGGCAAGTCACCTCAGGCAGCTTGGGCCAACTACTAATGGGTTGTTTCAGCCACTCTGGTCCTGTCCACCAGATGTGGAAATTTGTCAACTCTTCAGGATTTAAGCCTCTAGATGCACAATCAGCCGGATTTGAATTAGATGGGACATGTCTCCAATGTTGTGCTGGTATTGCTGCTTGAATTTGGGCTACTCTGTTGGCAACGAATGTTTTCAAAAGATGTGGTGACGTTTGAATCCATGCCAAAACGATGGTAGAATCTGACCAAGTATACACAGTTGACACCTGTAATCGTTGTTTAAGGTTCTGCTGCACCCACTCCATAAGTGTGGCTAGGAGCTGAGCCCCACAAAGCTCAAGCCTAGGAAGAGATAAACTCTTAACCGGAGCTACTCTTGACTTGGCAATAAGGTTGTTGACTTGAATTTCTCCATTGCCCGTGGTAGTTCGAAGATAGACGACTGTAGCATATCCTTTGATAGATGCATCACAAAATCCATGAAGCTGGCAATTAATAGCATCACTGGTTGGTAGAAATCTGTTGATCTTGACATGTGTAAGAACATGAAAGTTTGAACAAAACCTTTGCCACCCTTGTCCGAGCTCTGGTGGAAGTGGTTCATCCCAATCAAGTCTTATGGTCCACAAAATCTGCATGAACGCCTTAGCCCAGAACACCACTGGAGATAGCCACCCCACAGGATCAAATATCCTAGCAATATTTGAGAGAACTGCCCTCTTCGTTACTGTAATCTCAGAGGAATGTACATGATAAGAGAATGAATCTGATGTGGGGTCCCATTCCAGTCCTAATATCTTAATTATTTGATCTCCATCTTCTTCAAACATGAGGGGAACTTCACGGTGTTCATTTGGTATCCTCTTTAATACTTCAGGGTGGTTGCTAGACCATTTTCTAAGTTGGAAGCCTCCTAAGCTTAGCAATTCAATCAGCTCGGTTTGTAAACTGAGAGCAGATTCCACTGAATCAGCACCAGTGACTATGTCATCAACAAAAATGTCCTTACATAGGACCTGGGCAGCACGAGGGTAACGAAGTTTTTCATCAGAAGCGAGTTGACGCAGGGATCGCATCGCTAAGTACGGAGCTGAAGATACACCATAAGTCACAGTATTCAATTGATATTCTTGAATCTGTTGATCAGGGGATTCGCGCCACAGTATTACCTGGTAATGTCGGTCATCCGGAGTGACAAGTATTTGTCGATACATCTTGCATATATCAGTGGTGAGCACAATGGGATGAAATCGAAAATTCATAACAATTTCCACAATTTCCCTTTGCAGTTTGGGACCCTTCAATAATGTATCATTCAGTGACTGACCCGATGATGTTGCTGCAGAAGCGTCAAATACAACTCTCAGTTTGGTGGTTGAACTAGATTCTTTGGATACGCAATGATGTGGAATATAGTATTTAATGTCTTGGATCATGGATGGTTCAATGCGCTGCATGTGACCGAGTTCTTCATATTCCTTTAGAAAGGTCACATACTGTTCCTTTAGTTGTGGGTAACGAGCTAGGCGACGTTCCAGCTGAATGAGTCTCTTGACTGCTTGTTGATGTGATTCTCCCAGCTCTGGTTGTGCATCCTTGAAAGGTAGCCGAACAATGTATCTACCCTCATTGTCACGAGTGTGTGTTGTCACATAGTGTGCCTCACACATAGCTTCATTAGGGTCAATGTGTTTAGTCACGGGTAATTCTTCCACCTCCCAGAAGCGTCGCAAAACATTGTCAAGTGATGGTTCAGTAGCAACAAAAAAAGATGAGACACTAGAAGTTATAAGTGGTTGAGGTCCTATTCGACCAATTATGATCCAGCCAAAAATGCTATGCAATCCTGAGGGACAATTAGATGAAGTTGAATACCGCCCACCATCAAAGATCTCGGGGTATACATCTGCACCTAAGAGAATGTCAATCGGCCCTGGTACATGAAAATGAGGGTCAGCCAGCTGAAGATGAGCAAACTCCTGAACCATATCTTTAGAAAGCATGGTTGATGGCATTCCGATGTGATTTTACTTAGAATGATAGCCTCGGTGATCAACTGAGGACCATAAACACCACAGGGTTTCACCTCACATATCACAACCCCTTGTTGGTTTGCACAGTTGACTGAGAGATCCCTTTAATCGGAATTTTCAACTTGCGACGTGGCAGGCACAGCCGGTGAGCACAGTCTTCAGTAATAAATGATGATTGTGACGCACAATCTATCAACACTCTAACCTTCTGATAAGCACCGTGCCCATCCTTAACCTGTACTACAGCGGTTCCCAACAAGACTGTAGTAAGGCTCACAGAACTGGTGGTAAGTGAGTTGATGTGTTCACCCCGTGTAACAGTGCCTTCATGGCCTGGTGAATGAGCCTGATGGGTAGCATCACCTTGCATATATCTACTGTCTCTATGGGTGGGATCAGTGTGAGAGCTGGTAAAACGTTGGTTTGGGCTAAACGATCCTTGACCGCAAGTGTCAGTGCCTTGATTAATTGACCCTATGTGCAACAATGTGTGATGAGTTTGATTGCAGTGTGGACACTTGAATTTTGAGGAACACTCCTTTACTTGGTGCGATCCCTTTAAACAATTAAAACACAAATTATTTGACTTTACCCAATCCCGGCGTTGTGTCGGTGTCTTGCTCGTGAACACTGGACACTTATAGATACTATGGTTAGCTTGACACACAGAGCAGTGACCTTGATTTGAGTCAACATAAAATGATCTTCTCACTCCAACAGGTGAATTTAGTTTTCCTTCCATCCTCCTGTTGGTTGCTATATGTCTAGTACTCGCGCTAGTTTGCAGTGATATACCTTGATTTGCAGATGACAGTGCTTTGCATTGATTTTCAAGAAATTCCAAAAGTTGATCAAAGCTTGGTAGTTTGGTAGCCGTGTGCGCAAGTTCAAACATCAGCCGTGTCTCTCTATCTAACTTGTTCAGTGTCAAGTTTAGTAAGATAAAACTCCACTCACAAACTGGAAACTTTAACACATTAAGTGCACCCAAGTTCTCCTTAAATGTGTCCACTAGCGCCCTTAAGTTCTGTGGCGACCTTGAGGTTAGACCCAGGAATTGCATTATCTTCTCTAAATGTGTAGTAGCTATTGACCTCACATCTTGGTAACGTTCTGTAAGAGTCGCCCAGGCTAACGGGTAGTTCTCATCTGACACCGGTAGTGACTTTAATAAAGTCAGGGGCTCACCAGATAATGTCGTCAAAAGATATTGAAACCTTTCCACTGGTGTTAAGGTTTTGTTTGTATGAATGAGAGAGACGTACAAGTCATGAAATGTTGTCCAGTCAGTGTTTATACCACTAAATGTGGGCAGTTGCAACTTAGGCAATTTTGCTGACAATGCCTTTACCGGAGGCCCATTATCATTTCCCGACGTGGATGAAGGCTTAGTAATCCGTGCATAAATCTCCTTAACCTGGTAGTAGGTCATGTCAAAGTCCTCAATCAACTTGTCATGTGCTTCAACATCAAAGTCCCTCTTAGATTTTCTTGCCGCGACTCCTAACTCAACGTGAGTTTCTTCAAACTCCCTCCTTAAATGTTCTAAGTCTGAACAATGTGCCTTAAATAGCTCTAGTTTGGTAATGTCACCTTGAACCTGTTCCGACAGCTTGTAAAGTCTATTAACCCGGCCAGTTATCACCTTAAACCTAGCTTCAAGGTGTGCATAAGACATGATGATAGAAACTTAACACAAATTAATGTAAACAAACGGGAACTAAATACAAACGTAAGCAAACAAGAAACTAACTATAAACATAAACAAAACAGTCAAAACACAGCCATCGATTACATCCCGACTCTCGACCAATAACACATGGTCGACATCACTCGATCACTATTACATACGATGCACAATAGATATGGCTAGCGATTAATCGCTAACTCTCAAACGATATATCGAACTGATGACGCCACTAATCCAACTGACCCAGCATGGCCGAAATATGACGTGAACAAATGATACAAGAAATAAACCAAATAAACAAATAAGTTGCTCTATCCACCCTAAAACAAAGAAACGCCAAGGAACACTGAAACACGTATCCTCGGCCCGGATGGACCAAAAATGATTAGTATAATTTACAATTGAATGAAAACTAAAGAAGCCTCTGGAGGACCAGTGTTACGAACACGGATAAATGAACTGTATGGTGGAAAGGAAATTGATAGAGGCAACTCACCTTCACTTTATGTGGTATAACTGGCAGTGTCCTGGCGCAGTCTTCTTCAACAACACACACGAATAAAAATCTAGACCACTTCCGGGTGAAGGGTTTACGGAACCTTATCACTTTTGTCTTGATCGAGTCTCCGTGCACGGCAAAAATTAATCAACACAATAAAAACTCCACGCCAGCGACACTTGGCGGGAAAACAATAAACATATAGTGGTCCAGGTATGGTCTTGTTGCCTCCAAGAGTGGGGAAGGTTAATGTAAGATATGAAAAAACCAAACAAACCAGAACTAAAACCTCAACAATAACAATCAAAAACTCACAAACCAAAACAAAACAAAACAGTTCAATGTCGAGGCATAGAGAATCTAGATAAAAGGAGCACTATTCAAAGATATAACATAGAGGAATGAAAATGAAGTATAGGATTAGTAATATTCGTCAAACAATAGAAAACTATACAAACACTTGGTCTACCTTCTAATCTGTGCCAGAACCTTGGAGAAGGTCAATCTAGATAGATCCAGACGTTTCTGGAAGCTTGTGGTCTATTCTAGTCTGTGGTGGATATAGCGGTGCATGATACCGGAACTATTCAAGAACTCATGTGACTTGGTCAGTTAACTGGGCTAGTTGATATAGGTCGGTCGTGTTGTTTCGGTCATCGTTTGTTATTGAAGGTTAAGTGGGGTGGGATGCTTCGTCAACAGCAGGCTGAGGTAAATTAAATTAATCATTATTATATATTTTGTAGACAATAGTTCTTATACTTGTAATTTATTCAGATGTTACAAATCTCTACCCCGTCCTCCCCCTTTGGATCAAGATCACCTAGTCTACTGGTGACGAGGTTCCTGGTCTCCGGGGACTCCCAGCTGACCAATGTCTTGGAATCCTTTCCGACAAGACTAGTGGTGATCCCGTACCTCACGTCCCATCAATTACGGTAATCAAATTAATTAAAGGCACCCATAATACCATCATCAGCCGACTGTTCAAAACCACACTCCTTATTCAAGAAGCAAGGATGTACTCATTCTTCCAAGCTTACCCACTTGCAGCTATGTTACCATCTTCAGAGGGGATGTCCCCACCACAGACCAGAGGCCGATGTCTGCCAGCCACGCCATTTTTCCCTACGCCGCAACATCGTCATGCCAATCTGTAAAGGCTACTGCTAACTGCACACTTCTTTTGGACAGGCAATGAACAGGCAAGTCGTGTACCACAAGGAGGGATAGGATAGTGGAAAACCAATGGATAACTACTTCTCTGAGCTGGACAGGCAAAACAAATTGTTATTGACTGAATGACAAGATTAATTCAATCTTTTGACCCATTTCTTCCTTATATTTTGGAATACTTTTATATGCACCCTAATTTAATTAGAGTATGTGGCATGCAATTTGCCAGGAGTCACCATAAGATTATTTTCCACTTAGGGAAGTACGATGCACAAACACTTAAATGATTTTTTCCAGGCCTGTTGGATTAGAAAATCTATGACGATTAAATTAAAATTATATACATATTCAGTTTTATGTACGCATCTGTAGAGAAATGTGTGTCTTACCTCTTACATATTCAACTTGAAATCACACGTCGATGTCATCCTCAATGAACGATTCAAACTGGTCAATTGTAAAGGTCTGTTCCCCTATCATTTCTTTTGACATGTTTGGGGATTAGATGAAATGCAGTTTCTATGTCAAGATACATTTTAGAACACCCTCACAGACAGTAAAATCTTGGAGGAAAACTATGCACATTCCTGTAATTTATGGCATTGGTTTGAGTGTAAAACTCTCTGAGATTTCTCGAATCTGTATCTTTACATGTACGTGGCGCTATTAGCTTACGTGTTTGAACATTTTCGAAAGCTATGATTAAGAACGTAATACTTAATCCTGATTGTTCTGTATTGCTCCTGGACAAGCGTACCAAGGTTTATTGAGAATAACAAAGGTAGATCTGGAACTCATTGATGTTGTCGACATACATCAATTTATTGAGAGCTATCAGAGGAGGGATCTGTTTTGTGGCTGATCGTCATAAGGTTGCGAATAACCGATATATGCCTTCGTTCATTCATTCGAAATCTGAATCCTAACTCATCTATCGTTTCATGAACGGAATCTACTCTTATATATATATATATATATATATATATATATATATATATATATATATATATATATATATATATATATATATATAATTTGCCACTTTCCTTATGAAAGCTTTGACTTCAGGAACATGAAATAGATCAGTTGAATGTACGCACGATCAAGGATGATGAATAGATGGGATGCATCTTCTTATCCTCGAGAAGTACATGCCCTTTATTCCGATTTGCCATTCTGTCCAGAGAAATATATACCCCCTAAATGGAAACAAGATAAATTACTGACAACGTTAGCTGATAAGAAAGGGTACATCATTAACGATCATCATTTATGTTTATGTCTGGTGAACGGATTGAAACTGGTTAGGATTCATAGGGTACTCAGTTTCAAACAGTCTCCTTAGATGGATAAATTCATCACCCTGAATGTGGAGACGAGGATTAAGGCCAGCAACAAGTTTGAGAACATGTTTTAAGACAATCTTGCTTCTAGCCGCCTCATCTACAATATTAATGCATATTGTATGATAAAGGTCGTCACTTGGTGGGGAGGTAAGTTGGACGTGGGTAACCTTATAATTAGCCCCAGCTTTAAGAACCGGAATAACGTGTTGAAAATTTCGGTCATCACCTAAATACAACTTCAAGAGATTCATTTCGATATGTGAAGATATGCAGGGTTCACCATATTGGAAAGCTCTGAAGTTTTCATGTACGGTCAGCATTTTCAGGTGATTGTGCTTGCCTTTCCATTAGGTACGCTTAAACCTCAGTACTTGTATACGGATTCGTTCCAGTGTGAGATGACTGTCGAGGATGCTTACCAGAGACTGATCGGACTAGCAAAAGACTATATAGACACTTCCATATACGACCCAGACAATTTTTACGGGATGTCGTTAGATGATAAGGTGGTACTAAGAAAAAACAAGGATGAGAATCGAGGACAAATCATTAAGCCCGTATCATACGACAATTGCTTATACTAGAAATCAAGTTTGCTAGCTAGCATCTAGATATCTATATACTAGCTAGTACAATGGAAATAGGACTAGATAATTCACACGCTGCTAGTTTGGTACTAGGTTCTAGTACAAATATTTATCGAACGTCAGAGATTAATTTTGAGTGCAGCAGCTGAACT
>JBCFYV010000012.1:25500005-25557302 GCA_039000515.1 Timema cristinae | reverse complement strand
GGGGAGGTGCTGCTCGAGAAAATTTTTAGCCTTTGTTTTAAAATTTTGTAAAAGAAAAAAAAACTTGTATAAAAAGATAATTTATTCAGGAACTTAATAAAATCTTAACAAAAAAAACCAAACCTGTTTACTTAATTTAAATTAAATTGTTACAATTCAAGCTTGATCTATTATTTAAAAATGAAATCCATTCTTCTTGTTTTAATTTGCGCAAAAAGTTCAATAATTTTCTCATTGATCTCTGGATGACAATTGAGGAAATTTTTCTCTATTGAAAGTACTGCAAGCGCATTTAGTCTTTCTGTTAAATAAAAGAACCGAAAAAAATGAATCAAATAGAATAGCTGGAAGCAGAATAACAATCTAATTCTACCCTCTTCTACAGTTTATCACATTCAAGAATATGCTACACGGTTTTTAAACACAACACACGCTGAGTAAAAAAAAACTTCCTTCAGCCATCATGCCAGAGCCGGCACTGAGAGTGCAACAGTGATCTCTCTACCTGGCAGTCCCGACTTCCTCCCCACCCCCTCCTATGTGCGCATGCGCACAGCAGTGAAACACAACGTCCTGGCACTGTGAAGCGCACAGTTCTATACAAAGATTTTGGTATATTTTTCGTAAACTGGAGGATGGCTATTGAAGTACTGACATTAAGCTTAAGGAAGATATATTGTACTACAAAAATAAATAAGGAATTAAAGAAAAAAGGATTCATCATATTAAATGTTATCGATAATACTAAGTGGAAATAGAGGGTGCTGCAGTTCCGCAGTGCCTATACACGAGCCGCCACTACTTATTTAAAAAAAAAAAGGCTGTGTGGAACAAGACCGTAAGCCATGGGTGATTAATTGTTGGGCATTGGAAGGCTAAATGTTACTTCATGGTTTCCTTAAAAGGCAGCGCTCTCCGTGTAGAGTAAACTTTGACAAAATACGATTGTTTGCCAACCATAGATGGTTAGATAAATATGAGCGGCTAATTTATTAATATTATGTTTTGATAAATAACGATTTCTAACATTTGAACAATTAATATACAGTTTGTTTGAGAATATATAATTATTAACATGAAGATACACAGCTAGTAGGGTCTCCATTATTGAATTTTGTGTTTGTAGAAGTGTCAGACTAGAATTGGCTCCACGGTCACTTTGTGAATAATAATCAATCAAATTAAATACCATTAACTCACAATGATTCTTGATAATGGAATACACCCACACCTGTGGCTACGTAATCTAGTTCGTTTGACACGCATTGAACTAGGGTTCACTCCGTTTATGATTAAAGGTTACAGTATTACTTTGACTGAATACACAAATTTCCCATCCTTTAAGGTAAACCAGAACTTAGTGGTGGTCATAAATTTTGGTTCTAAGGAAGACCTACAGCTGAAATAAATGACAACTCTTTACCAAGATTTTACTAATCATATTTGAGTACAGTAAATAACAAGATGTTAGAGTTTAAATTTTTCATGAAGGGAAATGTTTACAATGTATGTATTTACTTAATTTATTTGAGGTATTTAACTTGTATTTTCTGAACTGACCCATTATATCAGCAGAGATAATGTCTATGAGATAAAGCGAAAGGGCCTACTAATTCTGCCGAAAAGATATTTTTACAGAATTATCCAAAATTTGCCACGATCGACATGGGACCAACGGCTTTAATTCCCCTCCGGAGATGGGTTTATGCTACGGATTTTTTCGTTCAAGAAAAATCTGTTTATATCAACTGGGTTTGAAACCACGATCATCGGGTCCTGAGGTCAGCATTTTACCCCAAGAACTCGAAGATTGACCCGACGTGTGTAACTTTTATTACACTTGTAATATGATACGGGAAGGGGCAAGGGCTACATGCTACTAAGGTGTCGTACTACTATCAAACAAACATTGTTCGTCGGAGACCTTTGTCAGTATCTGGGCATAAAACGATTCAGATAATAATTTATTGATAACTAAGGATTAACAAAATCTCTCGTGTGTGAGATTCCAGTTACCTGATTGATTCTGCTGATAAATAGTAAAACGGGATGGAGCCTGAGTTCAAGATGGCGCAAGGGAGGCCAGTATAAGTCACTACATTGCACCGTTGTCCACCCCTCTTTTTGCATTTCTGCTCATCTCAGGTGCCTAGTTAGCATTAAGTTATTTTTGAATCCAAACTTCTCAAAAGGTGAAACACCCGATGACCTAATTAGCAGAACATCTGGTACCAAATGTTGAGCAATAGTCCCTCCCCCCCTTCCTATCCAAGATTTTCTTAGCTCACTGCGATCGTATTCTCGGAATACTTAGCTTAGGGTACGCAAAAGCTTATCTGCCAAACGAGAACGATGGTTTGTCTAACTGGCGTTAATCAAAAAGGATGCCAATCCGTGTAGCTAAGTGGAACCAAATTATTCGGTGAATAAAGGCTGCAAATCCCCACACACACGACATGTGCTAGTAAAGTCAGTACCAAAAATTCCTTAGACTTGACATCATGTCCCTTGGGTTGTTAAAATGTTCAGGAGGCGCCTCCGTCACCCCCTATACCAACATATAACATCTGTCATCATCAACATATAACATCTATCATCATCAACATATTTCTTGCCTTGACATTTGAAACGTCCATGAGCGTCGTGACGCAATAATCAGATACAGTCTCTTTGGATGCTGTTACATCACTGGTCAAAGAGAACGCCTTCCTTTCTTCAGTAATTCCTGCTATCTCTTGGTCAACAAAATCCGATTGTTGGTGTTGGTCAGTGTCCATCTTGCTAGTTACAAGTATTGTCTGTATTCTCACAATGCCTGTTTGACATAATTTATCCACCTCTACTCCACTAAAGAAATAACTGCATCTTCCAAAAGTATCTGGGAAAGAATAATATTCGACAGCAACCAGAATAACAAAAAATACTAAATCCATCTACTGAAAATAATAGTCCTAATAATTTTAAAACAAACACTCACCCGGCTTCAAAACTACAATACTGTTATTAATTCAGAACTGCGTAGTATTGCTCCATATATTCTGCCCTCATAGTTCCGTCTGTTGTTGCTGTCCTCGTAGATTCGTCAATGGTTTCTGCCCTCTTAGCTCCGTCCATGTAGCCCAATGTCGTTTACTTTCTAGTAATTAATTTTCAACATTCTATATTTTATTATTTACCATGATGAAATCATTGTCACAAAGTACCAAAATTTTTCATGATTATTTTCTTTATATAAATTTCCAAAGCTAAAATAGTGATAGCATAATGTAAATATTAATATATCAAAATTTCGGTGCGTTGTGGATTCATTGTTATTTAAACCATTGTAAAATATACCTTGTGCCGTTGATTTCAAAAATTAAGAATTATATAAATAACACATTATTTCATATAAATAAATTACAATAATAATATATACGAGTACTCGACTCATATTTCAATTGTAAACAATTATTGGCACTACGTTATAGACAAAGTCCGCTCACAATCATTGCCACACGAGTGTCTACCTCTTTCGCCTGAGTCCTGCCGGATCTTTACAGAAATGATCGGGTTTCTCCGACCAACCCAACTTAACACCACGATTGGACCACTAATACCGGTCAAATCATCCATACCCTTCTTCAACTTTTCTGTATTTGTACCAATGGGAACCTAACCAATTCAAACTAGGAAGAAGGTTCTCAAATCTTCTTTGTTTCTCCATCCTGTTGGTTAGGCCAGTGACTCTGTTTCTTCATCTTGTTAATCCCCCGCAGGAAAAAGAAACAAATTAACTGTTGGTTCCTCAATATTTAAACATTACTGACAAAAAATCTTTCTAGAGATTTCTGGCGTGATCAACTAAAGATTAGCGTGCAATCGATCGGATGCCAACCCCTGACTTAGGCCAATCGCCAACTGAAGCGATTCACGTCTATTTATACTAAATTAAGTAACCTATTATGGACTACGTTTCTCAAACAATTACTTTGAAAATAAATCAAATAAAGTCAGTTTGACCCTAGCTCTAAAAATACGTTGATTTTGAATACTTAAAACATTTATTTTATAGCGTCACGTCCTACTACTACCCATTAGGGATATATGCATATTTACTAATTAAGATAATAGTGTTTAGGTATAAGGTAAGTTGAATAAGAGGAAGTGTGCAAGCAATTCCGTGGATGAAGATCGGAAAACCATTAAGGAAACCCTATCTCAATTCGAACGTCGATCTTCCTATTATCGCCCATCCAGTATATTACGAGAGTGATACCTCTAGCCAAAGTTTATTTTGTGCGGTCCGTGAAAAGGTTAAAAAAATATATTATTTAACTTTTTTTTTGCCATGGACTTTATGATGCGGACATATTTTCGTACGTTTTTATGATATTGTATAGTATTCATTGATTCATTCATTTTAGTATAGTTTAAAGGCAAATAATTAATAATTTTACAAACATCCGGAACCATTGACGTTAGCTCAGTGTCGACGTGCTTGACCCTAAATAGGTGGGAATCTCTATGGGTTTTTTCTGACATAACTTTGTTATACCTTATATGATGTAGAGTTGAACAGTTCCTATGTGTATCTCGTAAAATCTGGAGCTTAGGATGTTCTTGCAGACACCACCCCTACCAGGGTTGGCTAAGGGAGGAGAAGATGCTCTGGCTCTTCCTCTCAATTAAGGGGTACGCGCGCGCATCTTGCTGCCTCTAATGAAACCAGTCTGGTCACGTCTGTGAGGGGGATTAAAGAAGCTGGCCCACAGCCATGAACATCAGTGTTGTAGTGGCTCCAGCCACAGTTAGTTCAATCAATAAAGAATCACCTTGGAGCTACAGACTGGTTATGTCTTAAGCTATGTACACACTGGACGATTATTGGCCGACGCGAGTCGCTTGACAAATTTCTCGATCAAGTCAGGCCACCAACCTTTCCAAGACAAAAGTCTCCACCGATTGTACCTGTCCATATAAAGCAGCAACATCCACTGCCGACATCTACTAAAAGTTCTTCTAGTGATTGAAATTGTGATGGATCCCTTAACCATCGTAGCCGCTTTTATTATTTTTTTAAAAAAACGCGCAAAAACGTAAAACTCGATGGTGGGAAAATGGAGTTGTTTAAAAAGGGGGTGAATCAAGGGACGAATTTAATGTCCGAACTATTATTAAACGATGGAAGCTCGTCTAAAAATTTTCTCCGAATGACTAAATAGGATTTTGAAGAATTGCTTACTATAGTAGCACCTATAACTACCAAAAGATGTACTAATTTTAGGGATCTCATCTGTCCAGAAGTGAGATTAGCATGCTATTGAAATGAAACAAACACACATAACAAAAAAACATAACAAACAAAAAACACACACACAAATAAGATAAGTTTAAATTGGTGTATCGAATTTTTGACAAGATTGCAACATAGTACTTCTCCCTCTGAACCATTAGAAAGTAAAAATTGAAACCAATATTGAAAATAACTCAAAAGAATTAATACAAACCTTTTTACTTGTGGATCTACTTCCCAATGATTCGTTGTTCTCGTGCAAAAACGTTAGGTAAGCAAACCATTCTCTAACTGGTGAAGTGTACCCGCCTCAGTGGCGTAGTTGGCTAGCGCGCTTGTCGTGTTTAGCTCGACTGCTGAGGACGGGGAGATCGAGGTTCGAATCTCGGTCGGGTGAACTGGGGTGGTTTTTCCTAAATGGTTTTCCACTCTCCCTCCACGCAAATTTGGGTTCACTTCCTATAATTCAACTTTCCCAATTCCTAATCCATTAGCATAATTAGTACTTAAAGCGTATAACCCAAACGGGTAGTAAGACGTGGTGCTAAATAACTGGTGAAGTACTATCAGCTCCACTTTTCTCTCTATGGGTTCTTTTGCTATGTTCTCTTCGGAATTGAGTCTTGAGAGACTTAATTCTTTTAACAATATCTTCTTCCTCGCAATTTAGATGCTATGTAATTGCTAGCAATGCATCCCCCTTTTTGTTCCTGTCGCGATATTCTTTGGAATTAATTTCTCCAGAGCAGGGGCTGCATAGAACAGTTCTTTTAAGTGTAGAAGATTTTCTTGTGTCCACATTGGTTATTTTATAGCATGTACAAGGTAAATTAAATTATCATTATTTTTAACTCAATTTAATACTTGGCGGACTCAGGTTGTTACCATCTAAATAACAAAAATTGATTTTTTTAGTGATTATAATTACTGCAGATAGCTATTTAAATATAAATATTTTATATTTGTGTATAAATATTTGTATATGTTCAAATATAATTAAATATTAAATACTATATTTAAAATATTTGTTGATTATATACAAATATACTAACAAAAATATTAAGATCAGGGTGTTGACTGCTCGCTTGCATATAGACTCAAACAAACAAAAGTCGGCCGACTGAAATCACTGCGTACACATTGAGAATGTTTTCCATTCTGGATGGAAGATTCGACGACAGCAACATTCTTTTGATAATCCGCCGTTCAGCAGTCGGCCGATTCTGGCGCCACCCACTCAACAATAATTATCGTCAAGCAACATCGTCCAGAGACTCGCGTCGGCCGAAAATCGTCCAATGTGTACTAAGCTTAAATACACCTTTCTACCATCTTCATTCTCCCTCTTTTTCAATTCCCCATCAACACGCGACTGAATGCTGAGAGTCTCTTATCCCTTCTTTACCCTCCTCACTCCATCATTGAGTGCCGAGGCTCTCTGCCCCCTTTTCCTTCTCTCACCGTGCCACTGAGTGACGAGGGTCCCTATCTCTTTTCTCGTTTCCCTCACCACGCTGCTGAGTGTCGAGGGTTCCTATCTATTTTCTATCTTCCTCCTCACCGCACCGCTGAGTGCCAAGAGTCCCTCTCTTCCCCCTTCACTATGCTGCTGAGTGATGAGGATGCAATAGCTATTCTCTCTCTCTTCTCCTCACCACACCGCTGAGCGCCAAGGGTCCCTCTCTTCCCCCTTCGCTAGGCTGCTGAGTGCTGAGGATGCCCTAGCTATTCTCTCTCTCTTCTCCTCACCACCCCACTGAGTGCCTAGGGATCCTCTCTTTCCCCCCCCTCATCCCATCACTTATAAGCAAGGGTTCCTACCACTTCTATTCAACTCCCCCCTCACTGCGCCACTGAGTGCCGAATGTTTCTACATCTTCTTTTCCCTCCCCACCACGCTATTGAGAGCCGAGGGTCCCCTACTTCCTCTACCCCTGTCTCCTCCAATCCCCGGGATTTTTCTCCCCCTCCCCTTTCAGGCAAACCACCTTATCAGTCTAAGCTTATCAGTTGTCAAAACAACGTGGGTTATGACCAGCGCACATGACAAGTGTAACATATTTGGCAAAAACGATAAGAGGACAAAGCACGGTCGTACAGCACTCCAGCACCATCATAAGCATCAAGCTCCACACGATCGATGTATTATACAAAATGTCTCACCAGCTGCCGAGATGGCATTCTCGTACGCTCACCACCTAAGCCTGTGGTTTGACCTCACCCGACTCTCCGGATCGAACCCTTACCACTTTTTTCTCTTACTCTCCCCTATACTTTTACCACGACATCTATTCCTGCAACTCCCCTACCATACACGATCCCCACACACACACACACACACACCTCTCCTCTAAGCCCCACGGGCTATCAACTTCAACCCCTTGCTACCTATCCCTCCCCCCCCCCCCGAGCATACTACTTTTACCCAACTTCCACCCCTCACGCAAGCCAGCGTGTCCTACGAGTGGGTTAACTTCAACACGCCCACTCAGTCCCCCATCCGAAACTTCCTAATGTTTTGAATAATCTCCAAGCTGTCTTCGACCGCGACCCGTAAAACAATAAACCAAACTATCTCCAATAGATCCACAGAGTCCAAAAATCGAATCACCGTGACTACTGACCCAAGAACTGTGCCACCATGCCTGCTGACAAAAGGAAGTAAACCAAATATTATATCGCTAGGGAAGATAGTGGTAGCAACTTATGACATTATTATTACCATTGGGGAAGGTTACATGCATACATTAATATTGTTAATGGAATGGTTGATTGGGGATTTTGTTCACTCTCAAAAATGATGTCTAAGTATTTGATATATTTGAAAGTTTATAAGGTGCATAACTTGACTTATAACTAGGATAAGGTACAGTACAATATACAGTCACAGACTCACAATACAAAATTACATTAAACATATTTTTCCATTTATATGAATCTAGGTGACCTGGTGGTCTAGGGGTAAGGCCCTCCGCACACGGGTCGACTGTTTTGCAACACGAGTTTCAAACCGGTTGCACATCAGATTATTGTGCAACTGGTTTGCAATCGATTGATGTTTTTCGTCCGCACACGAACGCGACTGAGTCTGAATCAGTCGACAGTTTCATAGACCATAGTAATATAGAGTGTTGCGATTGAAACACGTTTAGTATAAATTCTTGAAGCTAATTTTGGCAACATGTCAAGTAGTAGTTCAGATGAAGAAGACATAGTTGACTATTATCAATACCGCAGACTACGAAGAGCAGTACGAAGGGAATATTGGCGCCATCCTTATATAGAGAGAAATATCAAGTGCAGGCTGTTCGTTGCAGCAGAACAATTAAATAAAACAGACACCAAGTTTATAGCATTTTACAGAATGTCCAAAGATTCTTACCTGGAATTGGTAAAGATGGTTGCTCCTACAATACAGAAGATGGACACAAATATGAGAGAGTGTGTGACTGCAGAAGAAAGAATATTAATAACTTTTAGGTAAGTTTTATTTATTACTCATTATTTTGGTTCAAACACAGAATTACAAAAGTCTAATTTAAAGAAATAAAAATTACAGTAAAAAATTAAGAAAGCTACATCTCTGTTCATATCTTAAGGAATGTAGTTGAAGTAAAATTTTCACATTTTATAATAGTTGGAGTTGAGAGCCCCTGCAAAGTCTGTATAAAACTGGTGTGTTGGCGATGCTTGTTCCTGTAATGATTCTGAAACCGGAGAAATTGCTGTGGTATGTGAAGGTTCGGAGGTATGCGAAATGCCAGAGGTATGCGTTGAATCCGACTGTGGTGAGTCAATTGTGATAAATGATGAAGAGTTGAGCAGTGATGGGGTTGATATCTCATCAATAACGCTGAAAATTTTGCGCTTGAAAAGTTTAATTTGAGAATCAGTAAATTCTTCTATTTCAGGCATCAAGCTCAGTAAAAACATTTTGAGAGCCTCTTTCCTTTCAATTTTGTGAGAGCTAGTAGCTTCTACGTTAGCAGTTGTTTCTAGTCTTGCTTTTTTGGCTTTGAAATACTCAGCCACACATTTATCTGCGTCCACCGCCGATTTATTTCTGACATTCAGGCTTTTTTTAGATCGATTTGGTTGAGGCAGTACTGTTCCCTCAGGTGATGCTGGGGGGAAGGTGGATGGTGCTTGTATCATAGGTGGTGGTGGTGGTGGTGGTGGTGGCGATGATGCTTGTGAGGATTGCACCATGTCTGATGAATCTTCAAGAGAGCCACTCTCATCATCACATCTTTCTAAATTTTCAAATATTTCTTCTGTCGTTTCATGCTGTGGTATTTGTGGCAAATTTCCGGATGAGGGAGGAGCCAACGCTTTTATGAATGGCACACAAAACTGCATGGCATCTGCCAAATAGTATGCCTTTTTCTTTCTTCCGGATCCACTTGGCGGAGGCTTCAGTTTACGTGAGAAAACTGTACGAAGATTACGCCATTTCTCTTTGCACTCAGCCGCTGAAATCAATGAAACGAATACAGTTACACATTATGTTAAAATACAGTAACACTAAAATAAAAATAATCTTTATTTATGTTTTTCATTTCTATGTTAGATTTATTTAATTTTTTACAGGTACTTGGCAACAGGATGCACATTTGTGTCACTTTCTTTATATTTTGCAAGAGGGGAGACCACACTCGGAGCTATTGTTAAAGATACTACTAAAATAATCTGGGACGTATTGAATGAAATATATATGCCTATACCGGCAGGAGATCAATGGAAAATAATTGCTGATCGTTTTGAGATGATATGGAACCTTCCAAACTGCATTGGGGCTGTGGATGGGAAGCACATACGAATAGAGAAATTTCCAAACACTGGTTCTCAAAATTACAATTACAAGTTATACCATTCTACCGTACTAATTGCGTGCTGTGATGCAGATGGACTTTTCACAATGATCGAACCGGGTTACGCCGGAAGAAACAGTGATGGAGGTATTTTCAACGCCAGTGCAATGAAATTCTGGATGGCCCATGGGGGTTTTGACATACCTTTGCCTTCCCCGTTGAGATACTATGAAACAAACCGTCCATTTCCTTACTATTTTGTGGGAGATGAAGCGTTCCCATTGTCACGCAATTTAATGAGGCCCTATGCAAAATGAACCCTTGACAATGTGAAAAGGATTTTCAATTACAGATTGAGCCGTGGAAGGAAAACAATTGAATGTGCCTTTGGAATGGCAGCAGAAAAGTTTGCGGTATTAAATGGGCCCATACGATGTCGAAAAGCAGGAACAGTGAATGACATTGTAAAAGTTGCTTGCGTCCTCCATAACTACGTACGTAAACGAGAGGGGATTGATTACAGGCCACCAGCTACGGGAGAAGATAACGAGATTGCGGGAGTAGCTATCAACATGACAAGACAACTTGTAATACATGACGGTTCTTCGGCGGCTACTTTAAGGAATTATTTGGCAAACTATTTTCTTTCTTCTCGTGCATCTGTACCCTGGCAATGGAAATACACTGTACCAGAAATAAGGAATAATATTATTAATTAATATTATCTTTTAACAATATTAGTGGTGTATGTTGTAAAATGTTGTTAAATTAATACCTAACAAAAATAATAAATAAAATAAATACCACTACATACCTGTAATTTGTACTTCGGCCGCCACCTCTTGCCATGCTTTTTCAGTGATGTCTTTCCTGGAGTACCCAGGAAGCTTATAATTATATAGCACTTCACGCTTTTCCACCTCTTCAACGAATTTTATATTCCACGTTTGATCATTCATTTCGAATGTTGACCAACAACACTTCAAAATGTCAATAATATACGCTATAACAACGCTATAATAAGAATATACGCTATAACAATGCTGGAATAACACGTCTTCAACAATTTCACAACATGCAACCGTGCAACTGAAACTGTTTCGCGACCTGCAAGCACGATCGCAAGTGACCAGTTGGAAACTGATTTCAAACCGGTCCCGTTTCTGTCGACCCATGTGCGGCTCCCCACTCCCCTACACGTGAAAGGTCATCAAACAGTTGCATGTACAACCGGTTTGAAACTCGCGTTGCAAAACAGTCGACCCGTGTGCGGAGGGCCTAAGGTGTCAGACTTCTGTGCTGGCGGCCGGGATTCAAACCTCGGTCCCTGCACAGATTTATATGATTTCCAAACCCTTCCTTCACCTCTGACAAGACATCTTGTGAATGTGTGGAATGCCAGGCCGCCACCGTGGTTCGGATTCCACGTTAAACTGTAGGTCCTTCATTTCATCTCACAATCACCCTACCATTACACATTAGCGTAAGTGCGTATAACCCGAACGGGTAGTAAGACGCGGTTCTAATATATAATAATAATAATAATATATGAATCTACTCTATGCATATGTTATAACGAACATCATTGACCACATGGATGAGTTTAATACATATTTACAATGACTAAACAAAACCATTACAGATCTAGTTGGAAACTTAGATGGGTTTATAAAATAACTAAAGTTGTTTAAATTCACTCTTGCCACTGGTTCTTCATGCAGACAGTTTATGGAGGAAATCCATTGCATTGATTTCAATTTTTATGTGCTGATGTTGGATATGTTTCTGGAACATTTAGATAAGTAATTTTCTGAAATAGTGAACATGCGGACACTATGGACATTATTTAACATCCCTGTTAAGTGCGACATTTCAGAGCATATAGATACTTTTCAGGAAAGAACTGATAAACTGGTACCATGAGAGAAATATCCTCTATTTAGGGAATTTAGCAGAATTGCATCCATATTTGGAAGCACGTGCTGTGTGACTGCATTTCTTCCATTATGAAGGTAGTGAAATTATCGCAAGGAAACCGATTGATTAGTGAGCATATTCAGGACTTGTTAGAATGAATTATCAACATATTTCATAATTGAATTAGGTGGATTTGTTGCTTCGCATATGCGCTCCCAGGGTTCTCACTAACTTGTAATACATTTTAATAACACCAATATTTACTGAAAAATGTATTTAAAATGGCATTTTGAATTTCTCATATGTGTCTTAGTCTTGGTCTCGTTGTTGTTCTATGTGTAAAATGCTTTATGAAAATATAATTTGAAACCAATATAATTAGTTACTTTAAATACCCCTGCTTTTTATTCTATGGCATATTCCTAAATACTGGCTAAGCAAAACAGTGTGCGACCCGTGACGCCAACATACATTCTATACACAAAAGATGGTTAACTCTGCCTAATTTTTTCATATAGTGAAATACAAGTATGGCTAATTTAGATCAGAGTGGTATATTTAATCGTGTCTGGTCGAATACAAGTGTGGCAGTATTATTAAAAGTGATTAGGAAAAAAAATCAGAATGAATAGTTATAATGTATAAATAATATACTGAATAGAGATTCGATAGATTTCAGTAGTATTAGACAGAATGTAAAATAATTGATAGATCCCAGTGGAATTAGAGAGAATGTAGAATCATTAGACAGTAATTAGTATTTGACATAATATAGTAGGAATAAATAATGTGTAGTAGCAATAGACCGAGTCTGGTGAGATCTTACAGAACAAAACCGATCACAAACATATCAGCACACACTGTAAACGTGTACCTGTTTAAAAGAGCAAGCTCACCAAAGATAGCTGGAAGCCGCATGCACAGAACACCACTAGAGTCACCAACAGATCGGCACATATTATTGGATGTATCAACGTCTCCAGCTGACAACAGGCTCTGAGAACAATACACAAATATTTGAAAATAATACCAACTGTCATACTTAGTTCCTTAATAATGTGATAGAACATACAAAAGAGTTGTATTTCATACAGGACCACCCTTAGGTGTGTGGAAGCGAAACGGCTGTAAAGGGCCACGTGATTCAGAGGGCCCCACGTTTACTTGGAGGACAGAAGTAAAAAACAATTTGAGACCGGCAATTTTTGCATGCACGCTCATATACTTGCGATCTAGTGAGTATTGTCAAAGTGTAAAAACAAACAAAAAAATAGTCGTGTAATTTGTATTATTGAAAGAGTGAAGCGAGTTCTCCGTTTTAACTCCACCGATTTGCATTTGTCTGTCTGTGGTGGATATGTCTCATGGTAACTTTGGAACATACTAACCGATTTAATTAAAAATTGGTTCAATTCTTTTTTGTAACGTTATAGAGATCAAGTTCGTTGTGGAAGAAAATCGAACGAAGGGTTGAAGAGAAATCAACCCTTATATAGATTAATGGCTTTTAACATTAATTATTACATGTACGAGTATTTATCCTTCAAGGCATTTCCTGACACTTTATAAGACTGAAAATAGGTATAAATGTGCGAACTACTGCGATAACATTAAACAACAGTTTTTTAAATAATTTTTTGAGAAGGAGATGAGAAAGATTAAATGGGGCCCCACAAATAAAGTTTACCCAGGGCACCACTTCTGCTAACGGCAGACCTGCCTTCATAAGAGGGATGTAAGGCACCTATAAAACTAAATTTAACTATTCAAATGTGTGTTGAAATTTGGAATCTAGACACAAGACTTGAACCGGGGATAATTGACTTGGTTTATCCAAGTTTTATCACAAAGTCATAAATAGCAACACCCGTTATTGAGAGCAGTGCCATTATGGACACGTGGGGCCATACAAAGCGCTATCAAAAAGAAACAAATCATCACTGACTATTGTGCGACTGCATTGTATAAGTAAGACGTTCCCACACTATTAAACTATACGCCGCTGGCCCCTTTTAATTCATTTAATGTTGTATAAAGAGGTCCACTAAGACCTCTTTATACAACATTTTGAAATAGCGTTCGATAATAATATAGACCAGGAAGTAGATAGTAAAACAAAATTAGGAGTCCTTAGTCATTTATCTATGTGTACAAAAGTTTGGTTTAAACAGTTCACTTAAATAAAACACATACAAGTGGAGGAACAACATTACCAGGGACACAAACTGTTGAGGTTTTTTCCTCTCTAACAAAGATAAACGTGTACTCAATTAATATTACTATAAAATTACTATATGTGTAGACCGCAACATTTGGTAAGGGATAGTGTTTATTGATTTGAGGTCAGTACCGCCAATCGACCACGGAATTGGACACGCCGGTTTTTTTATTCAGTCAGATCCACGGCAAACGAATGTTTCAGATAATGCGAGTTCAATATATATATATATATATATATATATATATATATATATATATATTATATATATATATATATATATATGTGTGTGTGTGTGTGTGTTCTTATCGGTTGGCTTTGAACTGATCGTTAGAGAGTAACTGATTGTACTAAAACTAAATACACCCTCTGGTGCCCTTCATGAATAAATCCCACCCTCCACTAGAGAGGTGCGTCTCAATGTTTGGAAATCACTGGTATGTGCTCCCGTGGCCAGTATTAACTTAAATAATATATATATATAACAAAACAAACGGTTTTATTCAATTACCAAGAATTGATGCTTTCTTCGCCCAAGTCTTACTACTCGTCCGGACTCCACGTCATTTATTTTTTGTATCACGTATTATTAATTATTAGGGCTATACTCATTTGATTAAACAAATTGAGTGGGAATAAGGACGGTGGAATTTAGAGGAAATGTATTCGGAGAAAAGGGGAAAGGAGTGAAAAATAAGTTGAGAAAACCACCCTCAGTACTCACTCATTAAACCTTGCCGGAACTCGAATACGGATCTCCTTGTCACCCCAGAAAACCACACTAAATGAAATGTATTTAAGTGAAAAAACAGCCTGGTTATGGGACATATGCCTAGGACCTTTTGCTTAGCAATCCAAAGCTCTATCACTGAGCCATCCTTGTTTGAATCGTGACCAGAGCATTTATATTGACTCTAAATTAACCACGAGTATCTATTGTCATCAATATTATTGTATACGTACCTGAATAACTGTTGATGATATTTAATAAACAAGACCATGTCTTCTCGCATTTGTGTATGAATTTCCTCTTTCAGGTCTTGTTCTGAGCCCCTTCCTTCTGTGTCTTTATGTTCCTTTCTGACCCTGCTGTTGCTCAGCACCGCACTTAGTTGACTAGTTTGTGGTTGGAGAAATAAACTCCCCTGAATAAATAACTGTAATCCAGACCTTGTAACCTCTAGGGCGTGCATCTTTTTACGAGAGTCTGTTTCACTTTCATCTCTTACAATACTGAACATTTTCTCAACAACTCGTGACGAGGTGATCCCTTTCTTGCTTACAACTTTCTGGGTAGAGTTTTCTTTGATGTTTTCAAACATATGTTGTAATATTTTGAAACGATGAGTGACTTTATATATCAGCCCGTATAAGAGGGTGTTTATCATTATATAATACATTATGTGTATGTTTAGGAAAGAAACTTGGTAGGCGTAAGTTAATTCATAAGCTGGGGAGATCGAGGCATCAAATGGCCACCAGTTTTTCAGTGGTAGTCCCTCTTCAATGACCTTCAGCTGACTGTTGTACTTGAGGCTGTGACCTAGCATGACGCCGTCTGCGACTGCTCCTAGGCTGAAAGTACAACAGAGAAAAAAAGCGCAAATCCAAAATATTATTAAAAATTTTCTCACTCGTTTTTCAACCATATCGGTGGACAGATATTTTGGTATTTCAAATTGATTCTCGAATTCTGCGAAGACGTCATTAAAACTGGTGACCAAATTATAAAAGGTGTGCCTCTTAGTGATCACCACGTAAAGTTTAATCAACGTATTCAGGCCGGTGAAACAATAGAACAAAGCTTGGGTGAGTTTTTGTATGTCTCTCAAGGAGATGAAAATTGTAACTGTCCAGGCGATAAAGTTGATGGATAAATAAACAAATAAGAAAGTGATAAAGGCCCACCGGGTGAAGTCAGGTTTGAAGTAATCAAACACACACATATATTTCAAAGCGGTGATGATCAAGGAACAGAACCGCACATCCTTTTTATTTTGATCCTGTATAGGTTTCATGGTGTATTAGGAATCAGAATATTCAAAATACTATTATTGCTTTTATATCTTTACTTCGGATGATTGTGGCACAATGGAAAACACTAATAGAGGTATTTTTACACTGGATGCCAACATACGTAATTAAAACCACTAAATTATTTTACGAAACTTAATTTATCAAACTCTGTAGCCTTAAATTAAATGGGTTGACATATATTAAATGAATGAAAACGTAAACAAAAGACGTGTGGTATAGTTTTCCCCGACTATTGTATTATTAAATTACAAATGAATTATTTTAGAGGGTTTAAAAGGAAGAAATCAAGCGTATTTGGTGGTGTTTCCATAACAAGTTATTACTGCGGGAAATGGACGTTTATTTAAGTTGTTAATCAATGGTTGGTTCTTTTCTCCGCCTTCATGTCTTCGTGCCACAGTATGTATTTAAAGTTGCGAGCACCTTCATTTCAATCACAGAAATTATTTAAAAACCCATTATATATTAAGACTGCATTTCAACCAACATTTAGACATCAGTTGGTGTCCTTTTAAGAAAATGTATCAGTATAATTATTGTTTATAGTGAGAGCCATTGGCATGTTTAAAATTCTTTAATAGGGGACAAGAGGCTTCCGTTTTAAAACATACTATATTTATGTAAAAGCGTTTACTAGTTATATTTTTCTCGGCTGAGTACAAAACGAGTTAAAATTAAAAGCTAAAGGTGTTTTATATGATTGACACATTTAAATAAATAGAAAATTACATTACATTACATTCTGAAAAATACTGCTTAACCCCGACTTCCTCCAACCCACCCCCACTCCCGTTTTTACATTTCTACCATGGCAGGACAGATTTGACCTTGACACCGACATCTCCTTTTCGCTTACCGGCACCAGATTGGCAAATAATTTTGACATCTTGAAACACGATTGGTAGCTTCATCAAAATACAGGTACTCTGGGAACAACGTAACATGTTTTTTTAGCTATCCTCACCACCAATATTACACCAGAAAAGCGATTATCACAATAGCAGAACGTGATTGTTTAGGGTAGTAAATTATCACATAGATTTAAATAGTCTAATCAATTAGTTAAAACTTAAATATATCATTGTAATAAAAATAGAGGAGGTTCACGCGCACTTGTGCTCATATACTAGAGCCGACACTGCATTCATCCTCAGACAAGCTATGAACACAGAGTAAAACTATCCTCATTACACCTAGCTATTCTAATTGCACTTAGCTAGTCTCATTAGTAGGAGATAAAGAGGTTTCCTGCCCCAAACCAGTTTATTCTTGTCCCACCAATGGACTAGCCCCTCCTACTTACCTGGTTCTTAACCTGTGGATTATACTACCCAAGCATTGAGAGACTAGGTCCTAGAGAGAAAAAAATCGATAGGGGAATAAAGAGATATCATTTTAAAATACGGTGCTTCCCAACACAACCCAGGTGGATCGAGTGTATGTAGAAGAATGATGACGTGACATTAGAGAGAGATATCCGTGGGGAATTCCACTTTATGGCTCAAGTGTGAGAGATGGGAATTAGGTAGGAGACGGAGATTCCCGAAGCTTTCCACCAAACGGCACGAGTGTGTGGGGGGGGGAGGGGGGAGAACGATGACGCACCATGAAGATGGCCTTAGAGTTCCACCTCTAGGTTCCGGGGCGTTGTTTCTGCTTATTGTCCATTGTAAATGAAGGGCGTTGCCCTACGTCTTTGACGTACCACAACAGCAGTTGAACATGGTACTAAGTATGTAGGAAAGCCAGAACCACGCCCAAACGTCTACGAGCTGAAAGTTTTTGTACTTAGGGCGTAGACTAAGATAGCGCAGGATAATGGAGAGATTGTATATGAGCCGCAAACTAAGATTGGAATATTTAATGAAGGCAGGAGGGTCAATAACAAAATAAAAGTTTTGGGCCTCTAAAAAGTGCGATCTATGAGAAAAATTCCACTGGGGTGCAAAATAGACTTTTTAGGAAATGGATATCAGGTGTCACATGTGTCCAAATCATCGTTTATAAACCTGGCCAAAGTGTCAAAATTGACTTTGAGCAAAATTACACAGAT
Organism: Timema cristinae; assembly: GCA_039000515.1. Taxonomy (NCBI): domain Eukaryota; kingdom Metazoa; phylum Arthropoda; class Insecta; order Phasmatodea; family Timematidae; genus Timema; species Timema cristinae. Next base: position 25,538,991 of record JBCFYV010000012.1, on the reverse strand, counting down.
TTCTTACAACACTCAAAACAGTCAAATCAGTCAAAATATTCAAAATAGTCAAATCAGTAAAAGTGGTCAAAATAGTCAAATTAGTTGAAAAGTCTGAAAAGTCAAACAAAGCCCGAAAAATCAGAACAGACAAAAAAAATACAAAAGTCCGAATAGTATGAAAAGTTTAAAAATACCCTAAAAGATTGAAAAATACCTAAAAATTTCGAAAAAGTCCGAAATGGGTTAAAGTCAGAAAAATCAGAAAAGTCCGAAAGTGATCCAAAATGTCAAATTAGTTATATCACTCATCATCTACCAAAGTTTCAAAATCGTCTTTTAAGGATTTGACAGCAGCTATCGGAAGTACCCAAATAGACTATTTTAACCACGGTGTCAACTACTAAAATCTACTTTTACAAACTTGGTAACATCTATCAAAATCACCATAATCACATGGAATTGTAAAGTACACAATAAAGAGTCACACATGCAATCAGCTATTGATGCACATCATTGAAATAGTTACTGTTGAATTGACAAATGTTGGGAAATACATACAGTCTCTTGTCCTTAAGTGGGCGAGATCGAGCCAACCTGTAACCTCCAAACTGGATCTCTACCCAACAAGCGATCTCAATTGAGCGTGTGGATCTCCTTCCAAACTTCAACTATATACTGGGAGGAGCAAATTTTCCAGCGTACCCTATGTATATTTATGGCTCTACGCCATCAATATAATACCATTAGTTTCATAATGTCAAAAGAGTAAGCAGCTATTTCACTGAGCAATGTAGGGATCAATAAGATCGTTAAAAAAAATTTGCTTACTTTAATATTGGACGCAACTACCACGTGACGATCTCAAATGTATAAAACGCGTTTCTTTTGTCCTCTCTTATTTGTATTGAACGGGAAATACAGTGTGTGGCTATCGAAACGTTTCTCGCTGATCTCTGACAAACAGTTGGTGGACATCACCAAGGACAATCTAGCGCTGGTGTATAAAAGCGTCTTCCAGAATAGAAAGACAGTTATTTTATAATTTATGGTTGAGTTAACCAACTGTAGACTGATTACTGTGTTCATGTAGGTTAATTATTATGTTCCTGTAGACGAATTATGAGGGTGCCTGTTTATAGCTGTGGAGTATATAGGTTAAATACTCAAGCAGACACCTCAGAAATGAATTGTTGTTAGGGTAGTTTGATACATACTTTAGATGATTTTAGGTAAGTATAACAACATGTTAGGACCACTTGAAAAACAACCCGTCTAGCGTTTCTTGACAGAAACATGGCAGACAAAGGGAAATAAAGTGTATACTTTAGATGAATTAACCCCTTATTTACAGGGATACCTAAGATATAACATCACGCTTTAAGATGGGAAGGTATTTAAAAATTTTATCTAGGATATACTGGGGATACTTCGGACTGAGTGAACTGATAGCTGATATACTGATGTAGAGAAATGGATGGATGCATTGATAGCTCTTTCACAACATATAGTTTAGAGAATTACTCAATTTTGTCTTTACCATGAACCTGTAGGACTCTGTCAGAATTTTTGAGGAGGCATACGCACAACATATAAAAACCTACTTGATTACAAACGAATTACTCTATAAGGACTCTAATTAGTTCCTTATGGCATGTGGAGACATTTACAAAAAGACGTAGATGAATCGTGATCAGTCAGTTCGATAATGGTAATTTATTGTAGTTTAATCTGTTAGCTCCTCCATTTTCCCAAATGTAGGTTATAAAATACTCCTTGTCAATGTAAGTTATTTGTTTATGATAAGGGTGCATGATACTTATAGCTATCATTTTAGTGTGATTCAAAACCTAAAGTATTTGTATTAAATCTGGTGACGTATCGAGTACATTCCCTCAAGGGTAAGATAGGTACTCTAAGTTTAAACAGTTTAAGCAGCAGGAAAAAACTTGGTTCATTTTCTCTGCTAATCTGGAGTATTTACTATTTCCTATAGATACATGTGCTCCTAATAGGAAATGTTTATATACTGAGGATGTTCAAATGATGTTTATGGTAGGTATACACTCCAAATGTAATTTTACGAGAAACTCTCAAAGTACCATCATTTCACGGGAAAGGATTCTACTGATCAATTCATCGATGCACTCATATACATGGCAAAATGCGTATTCAAATGCTATAGTACGGTCGTTCCCATGAAAGCTCCAACATCAGCCCAAAAAAGCTTACTATACAGCCTCTCATTGATACATATATGAAGATCCTTGAGAGAATGATGATACCCGTGTTACGGAACATTGTCGCTTGACGGAACATTAATGAGAAAGTAGCCACGTGGGATGTAACCTTTAATATAAGAATCCTACTTATCTGAGAGTAGTTATTTATGCACAACGCTAAAAATTTTGCTAAGTTTTTCTTCTCGATTCGATGGTTGAACATCGCGAGACTGATCCATTCACCGGATAGGAAATTATCGTCAAATCTGGTAAAGTTAAAGGCATAAGGGAGACTACAGGTCGACTCAAAGTGATGATTAAATACATTCAGTATGAGTTTTGAGGCATCACTGCACCCATCTTTCGTCCTTAAGGGACAAAGGAAAGGACGTATAATATTTCAATAGTAAAACAAAATAAGGAAAATAGGGAAAATGCAGAATGACCCCTTTAGAACAACACACAGATATCCATATGTCCATATATATATGATAATTGTTTCCAGTCAGATCCCTTCACATAACACCTAATTCGCCAACAAAAAAAAATATATATAAATTAGTCAATAAAAAAAGGTATCTGATTTGGGCGGGAAGGTAGCATAACAAAGAAGTCAAATTATAATATTTTCTTTGGTATTTATTTGGTAAAATAATATTATATTTGATAAAGTTATATATAAGTATATGTTAGAGTTAAACAATGAATAGAATTTAGCACTGATCTATACAGTATCGTCAAACTACTATAACATTATATATTTTCAATGTAAAACTACTATACTATATAGTATAATACTAAACAATTCCTGTTTTCATAAAACATACTGATCGAGCTACCATTGTATTATAGATTCTAAAATCAGAGCAGCCAATTATTATAATAGAATAAATAGAAAAAATTCAATAAAATTTACTACCGAGTCCAACTAACTCTCAGACCAAAAAAGCAATTACTTCAAAAAACATCAAAACTTGCAAATATTTCTCGTAGGTATAAAAGTTTAACGTTCTTTTTATGAATATACAAAGTGAAGACTTTCATTTAGAAAATGGTTTTATTTAAGAAATTATTTATTTACTCCCAACAAGTAACAAGTTTACGTTTTATGTACAATAGTCCCATATCTAAAGTTCTACGCCATAAGGATAAAATCGTAATAATTACAAGACAATATTTATAATTTGTTCGTCAAACTTGACTTCATGAAACCACAACATAATGTGTATAATATTTATTCAACAATAAGATTTGATAGCCTACTTCATTACATATACTAAAAGAGATCCAATCAAAACTATCAAATTTAGAAAAGAATCATTACTCAAATTGACCACATTTTATTTTACTGATTTGTGACGTTGTCACAGACATAATGCAAACATGGACGATCTGGCTCACCTGATCTGGTCCCCTTTGACTGGGCTGGATCTCGACTTCATGAAACACGCGCACTCAACTCCACTCAACATCACGCGGCTTACTGACCGCCCGTGGCTCGAGGCCCGATTAGAGCAAGACTCGGACAATTGAACATCAAGATGCGCTAACCCGTATGCGCCGACGGTTGTGTTCGAGTGAAACAAGACTCATCCACCGGCGCGTGATTTGAAATTATCACGAGAATAATCGAGAATTCTGTCGAAGCAACGTACACCCCTCTCCCTTCGTCCCAGTGTGATTCCCGCCGTTTGTGAACACGTGATTGACTTTGTACAGTATATAACGGCTGGACTGTGTAGTGATGTGACTCATTTCTCTGCACTCGATTAGGTGAGACACTTGTCTTAGATTTAGACGTAGGTCGTTGTTCGACGTTTTCTAAATTATGTTTGGGTTAAATTGTTCAAAATTTAAGTTTCAACTTTAAATATAAATCATGATTACTAATAGCTATATTTCTCTGAGACTGCAGGATTTGCCTGTCAGCCATTATGGTTTATGCGCTAGCTTTTTTCTTTGTACTTAACGTTGTGTCCGCCTCACGGACGGGTTGGAACTTTAGCATGGCGCCATCTTGGGGCGCTAATGGAACTTTAGCATGTCGCCATCTTGGGGCGCTAATTATTTCTGTTTAACGTGTAACTTATTTTAAAATAGTTGTTCTGCTTGCTAAAAGTTAAATATTTGTTACGATTGTGATACTTTTTAAATTGTTACTCAACTCGGGGGGCGCGAGCCCGTGCACCCAGCACATTGGTCATTACAATAATAATAATTAGATTGAACTAATTTGATTGGGATCTATTGTAACAGGTTAGGTTTAGGTAAATCATTTTCTCTGTCGCGCCTTACAATGGCAGTCTATTATAAAACTTCATTCTTATGTCAATATAGTGTCGGCATCGCCAGGTCGTGTAGACCTATACATATTACTTGTATTTAACTTTCCTGCTAGGTTAGTCGCCTTCTGCGAGGGTCAATTTAATTATGACTACGTTGGTATTAATCATTCTGTTTTCTCTTAACGACTTGGGGTCTTGCCCCTTTATTTATTGTTTACTTCGGCCCTTATCGGCCAGTCACTCGACTTTCCTAGAGTGCCTCGCTCTTGTATGTCTGCTAGTTGTTTGTAGAATAAAATAAACTCTCTTGTAACTTACCTACCTTTTATTTATTGTAATTTGAACCTATCAAATCATTTGAAGGGGGGGGTTACAAGAGAGAAGCTGCGCGACTCTGCTCTCGCAGAGTTGAGTGGGGCACTTAATAGACTATTAGGTATAGTTAGGAGAGAAAATAGGGTCCGCCTGTCTGCAGTATTGTTGGATGATTGATATTGTACTGATTCTTGTTTGTTTATGTTTCATGACTCCGTGACCATGGAGACCACTCCTGCAACTGCCATGTCCACCTTGACCACATCTAAGACTGCTGTCTACCGCCTGAGCCGGGACGAGTTGACAGCTGAGCTGACTTCAAGGGGCGTCTCCTTCCCTCCCAATGCTACTGGGGGTGAGCTCAGGTCTGAGCTATGTGGGGAGATTAGCGGGACTGGGGAGGCTGAGACTGACTCGGGTATGGACAGGATTGAGGATGGGAATCCACCCCCTTTAGCGCCTACCGCTCCTCCTCCACCCCCTTCACTAGTTAAATGTCAGAACAAAGTACTTATGGTGATTTTGAATCGGACCCCTGTTTGCGACGGTCAAGATCACGCTACTCTGTTTAAATTTATGGTTGAGATCAACAGAGCATATTGTCTAAAGTTAGCGAGTGATAGTGAATTTTTGATTCTGTGTTTGGCCAAAACTTCTGGTTTTTTAACCCAGTTGTTCTCCCGGGGGATTCAAAATGGTTTATCTTGGAGATCACTTACTGACCTCATTTTAGAAGCGCTGTTACCCAGTTAGGGCTAGAGAAAGGTTATGAAAGGAAGTTATTCACAGGTTTCAATATCCCCACGAATCGTTGAGAGATTTTGTTTTATCTATCACAGAGGCAGCTCAAGTTCTCAATAGTGGTCTGGGGGAAAGTCAGATCGTTGATATTATTCTTGAGAATGTGTCCCCCCTCACCCGGCGACATTTTGTATTTACATGTAAGCCCTGTACGGTACTTGAACTTTTCTCTCTAGCATCTTCGATTGAAAACACCCTGCTCGCCGAACAGGAGTATTTAAGTGCGCATGCGCCGGCGGCATTAAACCGCAGACGCACGGGTTCAACTCCGAACCTATGAATACGGCCTTGTCATTAGGCCTGTACTACCGGGCGATCGCGATGCTAACACTCCTAGGGACAACTTCTGGCCTTCGGGTTCTGACAACCGTGCGCCCCGCGACCTCTCGCGCATGAGATGTTTTCGGTGTAGAAGACTGGGTCACGTACAGAGACAGTGTAGATCGGGAAACTTATAGGGCGCGCTCGTAGTCGTGGTCCGGTCGTGCCCACTTGTATTAAACCACATGCTCCTACTCCTGTAGTTCAGATCCAGGTAGCCCAAAAGGATTGTGTTGCTCTGTTAGATACTGGAGCCAGTCACTCATTCATATGCCGTGAGTTCTTGCGCCAGTTAGAGGGTAAAACAAAAATCGATTATAGGTCGATAGGTCCTAAGATTTACGCCGTGGCTAATGGGCAGACTATCTTGGTCGATTGTAAGGTAGTGCTCTCTATTAAGATAGAAAGATTTGCCTGGAAACGTCCATTCTTTGTTATGCCAGAACTTCCCTTTGATGTTATTCTAGGGACTGACTTCATGTTCGAGACTGGAGTCAAACTTGACCTGAGACGCTTAGGAATATCTTTTAGTTTTGAACCTAGTTTGCTTATTCCGTTTTGTGTTGGGCACCATCCTCGCAGGTTGTTCCCCATTGTCGAGGAACGTGAAGCGATAGATCGTTTGATAGCTCGATTCCCTGACGTCATCACTGACAGATGGGGCAAGTGCGACATATTGCCGTACGACATTGTGGCGCAGGACCACATTCCTGTTAGATCTGGTCCCTACTCCTGTGCACCCCCCAAACTCGAGATATTTAGAAATCTTATCATGGATTGGAACGAAAGGAGGTTTTTCGTCCTCCAAATCCCCATACGCAAGTCCTGCGTTCATTATTCCCAGGAAAGGTCATGGGCATCGCTTGATTGTCGATTATAGAAAGCTTAATAAAAAAATAGTGTTCGACCCATACCCCATGCCTAGCATAGAGTCCGCCTTCCAACATCTTGGCGGAGCCAAATATTACAGCTTGATTGACCTTAATGCGAGCTTTCTGCAATGTGCTCTCTCAGAGTCGTCTAAGAAATTTACCGCGTTTATCACCCCCTGGCAAGTCTACGAATTCAACCGAGTGCCGTTAGGGATAAGTTGCGGGGGGCAAGCGTTGAGTAGAGTCTTAGACCATATTTTGGCGGACCTGAAATACAAATTCGTGTTTAACTACCTTGATGATATCTGCGTTTACAGCAAATCTTTTGATGACCATTTGCGTCATGTTGAGGTAGTGTTGAGGCGCCTGCGCGAGGCTGGGTTGACTGTAAACCCCGGGGAAAGTCACATGGGCGAAGAGATCTATCCCATATCTTGGCTATATCATTTCTGAGGGTAACCTGCTCGTTGACCCGGATCGGGTTAAGCCTATCTTGGATTTTCCCGCCCAAAAAACATAAAAGGGGTATTACGGTTTCTAGGTATGTGCGCCTACTACGCTAGGTTCATCCCGAACTTCTCTGACTTAGCCAACCCCCTTAACTCCTTGAAAAAAAGGGTGCCACCTTTATTTGGGGTTCTGCCCAACAGCAGGCTTTTGTTGCGCTCAAGCGCCACCTAGTGTCGCCAGCCGTGCTACGCATGCCTGACTTTTCTCTGCCTTTCCAACTACATGTTGATGCCTCCTCTGTAGCGCTAGGGGCGGTTCTCTCTCAAACGACTTCCGAGGGAAGTAGACCTGTAGCTTTCGCCCGCAGAACTTTGAGCCCTGCCGAAAGAAAGTATAGCATATATGAAAAGGAATGTCTCAGCTGTATCTTCGGCATCGACAAGTTCGCTGACTATCTAGAGCTTCGCCAGTTTGAGTTGTACACTGACAACATGGCCCTCAGCGGATATGGAATCACCCGAAACAACTAGGGAAAATTGGACGGTGGGTTTGGAAGCTATCCAGGTTTAAGTTTACTACCCATCACGTTGCTGGGAAGCTTAATGTTGTCGCTGACGCTTTGTCTAGGATGTGTGAGGATAAGGAACCTGTAGGAGAATGTAAGGAGGATGGCTCGTTATTTGTTATCCATACGATTCCCGAATCCTTTATCTCAATCAAAGACCATCAGTTGATGGATCCGTGTTGCAGACAGATCGTTGACAGGATCAAGCGTGGAGAGAGGATTGGGATTACGAGATTCTTAAGACCTCTTAGTAGTTCGTGTCAAGGGTAGGATAAGATATTTTGTGCCAGAGAAACTTAGGCCTATGTTACTTAAATATTTCCACGACTCCCTTTTTGGCGGCCATTGCGGTGTCCTTAAGACCGAACGCAAGATTTCTAAGGAATTTTTTTGGCCCTTAATGCCTAGAGACGTTAGAGATTGGGTGCGCAAATGTGAGCCGTGTCAATTGGCCAAACCGGCGCGTAATTCTAAAATAGGGTTTCACTCCGCGGATGTTGCTAAGCAACCGTGGGAGAAAGTTTTTGTTGATTTCGTCGGCCCCCCTTACTCGCTCTACCCAAGGGAACACCTCTATACTCGTTGCCATGGACGCCTTCTCTAAATTCGTCATACTCATCCCCTAAGGAACATGAAGGCAAGGACGACTGTTAATGCTCTGTGCAGGCGTGTTTGGGCGATTTTAGGGACCCAAGGGTCATTGTAAGTGATAATGGACCGTGTTTCCGTTCTAAAGCTTTCGGAGATATGTGTTTTTCGTGGGGATAAGAACGTTACCACTAGCCGTACAACCCATCGCCGAACCATGTAGAAAGGTTTAATCGTAACCTAAACGTTGCCTTGACGATCTTTCACCACCTGGATCACACCCACTGGGACCAGGACTTAGACGTTGAACATTGCTTTAACGCCGCTTTCCATGAGTCAGTCAAAGCCACTCCTTCCTCTATCCTCCTCAATAGGGACCTGAACCACCCATTATTGTTTAACTGGGATATTGACCCACTCCTTAATGACGCAGGTGATTGTTCTTATGAAAAGAAATGTGAGGTAGCTTTTTTCTAACCTCTGAAGTCCCAAAGGAAGGTTGCCGCCACCTATAAACCGAGGGCGTATCCCTGTCCCATTTAAAACTTGGGGACGTTGTTGTGTGCAAGTGTTTTCCTCTTAGCTCAGCTGCTGACAAGTCTTCGGCGAGATAGCGTATAAGTGGAGTGGTCCCTGGTCAATTGAAAGATTTCTTACACTGTTTCGGTATTGTTAAAAGAAGTATCCGACCCATCTTGACACGTAGAGCACATGTCAGCCACCTAAAGGCTGCAGGGAAATGAGTCAATTGACCCGTGCTGTGTGTCGTCTGTTTGCTTAAGTGTACCTTTGTGATTTAATTTTGCGTTCTTTAAGTGCATGTTTCTAGGTATTCTATATTGTTGTATATATAATTTATATAAGGGAAGGGGTACCACCCCTGGTATTGTTAGGATAAATTTGTAGTACTGTAGGGCCTAGGTATGACTTTGGGCAGAAACTTGTGTTGGACTGTTTATAATAAAGCGTGTGTCGGGTCCAAAGTACATGGTGCAGAACGTTCGCCCCACCGACCGGACTACCTCTAAGTGCGTGTGAAGCGGCAAACCCACCTTTCCTCGTTCATGGAAAGTCGTCGCTAAACAGAGTTGTGGGTATCTCTGTGACTCGTGCTGGTAGACAATGTTAGTGCTACGAAACTGCCACAGTAACTTTCAAGGATGGCTGCGCTAACTGATAAACTTTACAATTGGATGTGGTGTTCACGTGTAAACTTTTGTTCTCAGAGACTTCACCTATTCGGCCTTCCGCCCCCCCCTTTTCTGCCCTGCCCTTTCCTTCCCCTCCTTTGTTCGTGTACACTCATCGGCAGTCAATGATCGCCCAGCTGGGCGTGGCGATGAAGCTTCCCTGGTGGTTAAAGCGGGCCACCTTACGAGCACATGCTGTCTCCCTGTCAACCCGGGATGACGGTGTGTTGGAGTGAGCGTGTGAAGCAGAGGTCAACCCCCGGAGTCCAGTTATTCGTCATCTCCCGAACCTGCATCTGGCCACCTAACATGGCCTCGGAGGGTACCGGAGCCGCCACCCACCCTCTAGTCAGCGGTGAACATCGAGGAAGGCGCCTCCCGTGTCTTCACAAAGGCTAAGGACGTCCTTCTTCTCCGTCCAAAGGGGGACATTGTGACGTTGTCACAGACATAATGCAAACATGGACGATCTGGCTCACCTGATCTGGTCCCCTTTGACTGGGCTGGATCTCGACTTCATGAAACACGCGCACTCAACTCCACTAAACATCACGCGGCTTACTGACCGCCCGTGGCTCGAGGCCCGATTAGAGCAAGACTCGGACAATTGAACATCAAGATGCGCTAACCCGTATGCGCCGACGGTTGTGTTCGAGTGAAACAAGACTCATCCACCGGCGCGTGATTTGAAATTATCACGAGAATAATCGAGAATTCTGTCGAAGCAACGTACACCCCTCTCCTTCGTCCCAGTGTGATTCCGCCGTTTGTGAACACGTGATTGACTTTGTACAGTATATAACGGCTGGACTGTGTAGTGATGTGATCATTTTCTCTGCACTCGATTAGGTGAGACACTTGTCTTAGATTTAGACGTAGGTCGTTGTTCGACGTTTTCTAAATTATGTTTGGGTTAAATTGTTCAAAATTTAAGTTTCAACTTTAAATATAAATCATGATTACTAATAGCTATATTTCTCTGAGACTGCAGGATTTGCCTGTCAGCCTTTTTGGTTTATGCGCTAGCTTTTTTCTTTGTACTTAACGTTGTGTCCGCCTCACGGACGGGTTGGAACTTTAGCATGGCGCCCATTTGGGGCGCTAATGGAACTTTAGCATGTCGCCATCTTGGGGCGCTAATTTATTTCTGTTTAACGTGTAACTTATTTTAAAATAGTTGTTCTGCTTGCTAAAAGTTAAATATTTGTTACGATTGTGATACTTTTTAAATTTTGTTATCAACTCGGGGGGCGCGAGCCCGTGCACCCAGCACATTGGTCATTTACAATAATAATAATTAGATTGAACTAATTTGATTGGGATCTATTGTAACAGGTTAGGTTTAGGTAAATCATTTTCTCTGTCGCGCCTTACAATGGCAAGTCTTTTATAAAACTTCATTCTTATGTCAATATAGTGTCGGCATCGCCAGGTCGTGTAGACCTAAAACATATTACTTGTATTTAACTTTCCTGCTAGGTTAGTCGCCTTCTGCGAGGGTCAATTTAATTATGACTACGTTGGTATTAATCATTCTGTTTTCTCTTAACGACTTGGGGTCTTGCCCCTTTATTTATTGTTTACTTCGGCCTTATCGGCCAGTCACTCGACTTTCCTAGAGTGCCTCGCTCTTGTATGTCTGCTAGTTGTTTGTAGAATAAAATAAACTCTCTTGTAACTTACCTACCTTTTATTTATTGTAATTTGAACCTATCAAATCATTTGAAGGGGGGGGTTACAGATTAAATATATTATTTTTCAGTTATGAAAATATCCATATTTTCAACATTTTAATTATAACAATTAAATTCTCCAACAGGGAACCAAAACTTGATCTTTCTAACCTTGAGGTTTATTCTAGGTCACTGTATTAAAAAAATCATATTTAACAAGTTGATTACAACAATAACACGTGTTAAGTTTTCTAGCTCTAACACTAATTTATTTAGCAAATCAATCATTTACCAATTTATAAACTATGTTCAAAGTGCATTATTCAAATATTAATTAATATATATATATATACATATTTTAATTCAGAATATTGGTACCCAACAAGAATGTTTAGTCAAAAGATTAACGTTAAAGATTTACATGCAGAAACGATAATTTTGAATGAGAGGTTTAAAAAGAATTTAAAAGCTTACTTTGTACTAGACAAGAAATGAATGAAAATCCAACCAAGAGTAAATTTACAGGGCAAATACAGTGGTATTTATTCGTTCTACAGCTCAGACTGAAGTGTGCAAGATAGGAAAAATGGAGGAGAAGAAGGAAAAACATATTGGACAGTTTTGTGATGGAAGCTTGGTGATTAGATAATTTTTCAATTGAAAGAAAACTAAAGAAGCCTCTGGAGGACAGTGTTACGAACACGGATAAATGAACTGTATGGTGGAAAGGAAATTGATAGAGGCAACTCACCTTCCCTTTATGTGGTATAACTGGCAGTGTCCTGGCGCAGTCTTCTTCAACAACACACACGAATAAAAATCTAGACCACTTCCGGGTGGAAGGGTTTACGGAACCTTTTTCACTTTTGTCTTGATCGAGTCTCCGTGCACGGCACAAATTAATCACACAATAAAAACTCACGCCAGCGACACTTGGCGGGAAAACAATAAACATATAGTGGTCCAGGTATGGTCTTGTTGCCTCCAAGAGTGGGGAAGGTTAATGTTTAAAATATGAAAAAACCAAAACAAACCAGAACTAAAACCTCAACAATAACAATCAAAAACTCACAAACCAAAACAAAACAAAAGAGTTTCAATGTCGAGGCATAGAGAATCTAGATAAAAGGAGCACTATTCAAAGATATAACATAGAGGAATGAAATGAAGTATAGGATTAGTAATATTCGTCAAACAATAGAAAAACTATACAAACATACCGCCCACCAAAAACTAAAATGAGTTTTTTAAGAACAACAAACCAGCAACAAAGATATGAACAGAATAATTATTATAGGAGAATGTATCCTTCCTATTGATTAGGAAGTGGACATAATTTTACAACCGGTCGTTTGAGGGTCCGTGCTCGGTGCGGAACTTACGACTCTCGTTATCCCATCCCTTCCAGGGTACACTCTGTACTCTTCCGAGCAGCCACCTGAGTGGGGGAAGATTGTCTTCCTTTATCAAAACTAACTGCTTCTTGTAAATTGACCTTGTTTGTAGTCATTTTGTCGCTGTTGGAGAGTATGGATATATTCCTTGACCATCTTTGCCAAAAGTGCTGATAGGCTTGTTGTATCAACTGCCAGCGTTTCAACCTGTTGGTAGGTAGCTCAGTTACGATCTCTCAGGTGGTCTGGTGAGAGAATGACCACTATGAAATGTCCTGGTGTCAATGGATCAAGGTCATTCGGATCCGCAGAGAGAGCACAAAGAGGCTTGAATTTAGCACGGCTCAATTTGAATGAAGAGCGGGTGAGGGTTTCAAAAAGGGAAGTGTTGTTTACCCACCACTCGCTTTAGGTGAGTTTTTGCCGACTTGATCCAGCCTCCCATAGTCCCCCCAAAATGTGCCCGTGAAGGTGGGTTTAAATGCCAATTTATGCCTTGGGCCCAAAGTTTATCTGTTACCCCTTTGGTTTCGGTATGGGATTCTAGATGCTTTTTTTCTGTAATGGCGCTTGGCACCTACCCAAATTTGTGCCACAGTCGCTATAAATGTCTTTAGCACATACCCCGACGGGAATAAACCGAGACGGGATCAAAAGGCCCTTTTGTTAAGTCTGATACCACCTCAGGGTGCACTGCCTTAGTTGCCAAGCACACAAACAAACATAAATAAGCCTTGAGGACCTGTAGTATTCCTTAATTCAGATGAAATTTTATCTGGAAGGGTCCTCCCCTAATCACTCCAACTCGCACAAATGGTCTTGATTGCTGCAGACGCAAATTTCTGGGAGGTCCCCCATGAATGGTTGGAGGAGCAGGTGCCTTAAATCGAAAACAATCTATACACTTGAAGATCCCGGGTTTTTTTTAAAAAGTGCGTGCTGAAAAGAAACCATACTGGTCTTGAATGAGTGAGTGGGTTGTTCGAAGTCCAGCTTGAAATGATTTTCATGGAGTGTCAACAATGATATCGGGTTATGACTATTTTTAGGCAACAGAAGAGATGTTTTGTGTCTCCCGCAGTAAGAGAGCCCTCAAGGACTCTACCCTCAATGGGCCCCCGGGGTCGAGAAAGGTTTGGGGCCTCACGCGGGTGACTTTCCCCGGCCCTCTTTATTTCTTCAGGTTTGATTTAAACGCCTGTTGTGAATTTTTTGAACAAAACATGGGGCCGTCTTGAGCCCCTTTGGCAACAAGGGGCCCCTTTAAAACGATCTGATTCTTTACTGAGTTCTGAATAAACCGTGTAAAAATGCGATGACTCGTTGCAGCTTTACCCATGATGAGAAACGTTTGAGAAGGTCTCCCCACAAGTATTCACTTTGCACTAGACTGGAAACCCCTTACAATTTTTAAATTGGGTAAACTCTCCCTGGCAAGTCCCCTAAAGGCGCTTGGGCCAACTACTAATGGTTTTTTTCAGCCACTTGGTCCTGTCCTCCAGATGTGGAAATTTGTCAATCTTTCAGGTTTTTAAGCCTCTAGAGGCACAATCAGCCGGTTTTGAATTAGATGGGACATGTCCCCAAAATGTTGTGTTTGGTATTGTGCTTGAATTTGGGCTACTCTTTTGGGGAAAACCAAATTGTTTTCAAAGATGTGGTGACGTTTGAATCCATGCAAAACGATGGTAAAATCTGCCCAAGTATACACAGTTGACACCTGTAACCCGTTGTTAAGGGTTCTGCTGCCCCACTCCAAAAAGTGTGGTTTGGAGCTGAACCCCCAAAGCTCAGCCTGGGAAGAGATAAAACTTTTAACCCGGAGCTACTCTTGACTTGGCAATAAGGTTTTTTACTTGAATTTCTCCATTGCCGTGGTAGTTCGAAGATAGACGACTGTAGCATACCCTTTGATAGTGATCACAAAATCCATGAACCCCGGCAATTTAAATTTAGATCACTGGTTGGTAGAAATCTGTGATCTTGGACATGTGAAGGACATGAAAGTTTGAACAAAACTTTGCACCCTTGTCCCAGTCTGGTGGAAGTGGTTCATCCCAATAGTTTATGGTCCACAAAATCTGCATGAACGCCTTAGCCCAGAAAAACCACTGGAGATTGCCACCCAGGATCAAAATCCTAGCAATATTTGAGAGAACTGCCCTCTTGTTACTGTAATTTTCAGAGGAATGTACTTTTTAAGAGAATGAAACTGATGTGGGGTCCCATTCCAGTCCTAATATCTTTAATTATTTGATCTCCATTTCTTCAAAAAATGAGGGGAACTCACGGTGTTCATTTGGGATCCCCTTTAATACTTCAGGGGGGTTGCTAGACCATTTTTTTAAGTTGGAAGCCTCCTAATTAGCAATTCAATCAGCTCGGTTTGTAAAAATGAGCAGTTCCACTGAATCAGCACCCCGTGGCTATGTCATCAACAAATTTTCCTTAATGGACCTGGGCAAAGAGGGTAACGAAGTTTTTCATCAGAAGGGAGTTGACGAGGGATCGCCATCGTAAGTACGGAGCTGAAGATAACCATAAGTCCAGTATCAATTGATATTCTTGAATCTGTTGATCAGGGATTCGCGCCACAGTATTACCTGGTAATGTCGGTCATCCGGAGTGACAAGTATTTGTCGTTAATCTTGATATATCAAATGGTGAGCACCCAAAGGGATGAAATCGAAAATTAAAAACAATTTCCACAAATTTTCCCCTTTTCAGTTTGGGACCCTTCAATAATGTACCTTCAGTGATGACCCCATGATGTTGTGCAGAAGCGTCAAATACAACTTCAGTTTGGTGGTTGAACTAGATTCTTTGGATAGGGAAAGATGTGGAATATAGTATTTAAAAGTCTTGGATCATGGATGGTTCAATGCCCCTGCATGTGACCGAGGTTTTTCGATTCCTTTAGAAAGGTCACATACTGTTCCTTTAGTTGGGGGTAACGAGCTAGGCGACGTTCCGCTGGGAAAGGTCTCTTGGGTGCTTGTTTATGTGATTTCCAGCTCTGGTTGTGCATCTTGAAGGTAGCCGAACAATTTTATCTTTCCCTCATTGTCCACGAGGTGTGTTTTTCACATAGTGTGCCCTCACTCATAGCTTCATTAGGGTCAATGTGTTTAGGGCACGGGTAATTCTTCCCTCCAGAAGCGTCGCAAACATTGTCAAGTGATGGTTCAGTAGCAAAAAAAAAGATGAGACATAGAAATTTTAAGTGGTTGAGGTCCTATTCGACCCAAATTTTGATCCAGCCAAAAATGCTATGCAATCCCGAGGGGAAATTAGATGAAGTTGAATAACGCCCCCCATCAAAAATTTTCGGGGTATACATCTGCACCTAAGAGAATGTCAATCGGCCCCGGTACATGAAAATGAGGGTCAGCAGCTGAAGATGAGCAAACTTGAACCATATCTTTAGAAGCATGGTTGATGGCATTCCGATGTGATTTACTTAGAATGATAGCCTCGGTGATCAAATGAGGACCATAAACACCACAGGGTTTCACCTACTATCACAACCCCCTTGAGGGTTTGCAAAGTTGATGAGAGATCCCTTTAATCGGAATTTTAACTTGCGACGTGGCAGGCACAGCCGGTGGCACAGTCTTCAGTAATAAATGATGATTGTGACGCACATCTATCAACACTCTAACCTTCTGATAAGCCCGTGCCCATCCTTAACCTTTTAATACAGCGGTTCCAACAAGACTGTAGTAAGGCTCACGAACTGGTGGTAAGTGGTTGATGTGTTCCCCCCGTGTAACAGTGCCTTCATGGCCTGGTGAATGACCCTGATGGGTAGCATCACCTTGCATATATCTACTGTCTTATGGGTGGGATCAGTGTGAGAGCTGGTAAAACGTTGGTTTGGGCTAACGATCCTTGAGCAAGTGTCAGTGCCTTGATTATTGCCCCTATGTGCAACAATGTGTGTGAGTTTGATTGCAGTGTGGACATTTAAAATTTTTGAGGACCTCCTTTACTTGGTGCGACCCCTTTAACAATTTAAAAACACAATTTATTTGACTTTACCTTCCCGGCGTTGTGTCGGTGTC
Source organism: Timema cristinae (assembly GCA_039000515.1). NCBI lineage: Eukaryota > Metazoa > Arthropoda > Insecta > Phasmatodea > Timematidae > Timema > Timema cristinae. The sequence goes on along the minus strand of JBCFYV010000012.1, from coordinate 25,522,272 downwards.
TTGCTCGTGAACACTGGACACTTATAGTTAACTATGGTTTAGCTTGACACACAGAGCAGTAAACCTTAAATTTGAGTCACATAAATGATCTTCTCACTCCAACAGGTGAATTTAGTTTTCCTTCCATCCCCCTGTTGGTTGCTATATGTCTAGTACTCGCGCTAGTTGCGTGATTACCTTGATTTTGCAGGGACATTTGCTTTGCATTGATTTTCAAGAAATTCCAAAAGTTGATAAAAAGCTTGGTAGTTTGGTAGCCGTGTGCGCAAGTTCAAACATCAGCGTGTCTTCTATCTAATTTTGTTCAGTTTTCAAGTTTAGTAAGATAAAACTCCACTCACAAATGGAAACTTTAACACATTAAGTGCACCCAAGTTCTCCTTAAATGTTCCATAGCGCCTTAAGTTCTGTGGCGACCTTGGGTTAGACCCGGGAATTGCATTATTTCTCTAAATGTTAGTAGCTATTGCCTCACATCTTGGTAACGTTCTGTAAGGTCGCCCAGGAAAGGGTATTTTTCTCATCTGACACCGGTAGTGACTTTAAAAAAAGGTCAGGGGCTCACCAGATAATGTCGTCAAAAAAAAGATATGAAACCTTTCCACTGGTGTTAAGGTTTTGTTTGTAGAATGAGAGAGACGTACAAGTCATGAAAATGTTGTCCAGTCAGTGTTTATACCATAAATGTGGGCAGTTGCAACTTAGGCAATTTTGCTGACAATGCCTTTTCCGGAGGCCCATTTTTCATTTCCCGACGTGGGTGAAGGCTTGTAAACCGTGCAAATCTCCTTAACTGGTAGTAGGTCATGTCAAAGTCCTCAATTTAACTTGTCATGTGCTTCAACATCAAAGTCCCTCTTAGATTTTCTTGCCGCGACTTTCCCAACTCAACGTTGTTTCTTCAAACTCCCTCCTTAAATGTTCTAAGTTCTGGGAAAAATGTGCCTTAATAGCTCTAGTTTGGTAATGTCACCTTGAACCTGTTCCGCAGCTTTTAAAGTCTATTAAACCCGGCCCGTTATCACCTTAAACCTAGCTTCAAGGTGTGGGATAAGCATGATGATAGAAAATTAACACAAATTAATGTAAACAACGGGAACTTTAAATACAAACGTAAGCCCCAAAAAAGAAACTAACTATAAAACCCTAAACACAACCCCCGTCAAAACACAGCCATCGATTACATCCCGGGCTCTCGACCAATAACACATGGTCGACATCACTCGATCACTATTATACGATGCACAATAGATATGGCTAGCGATTTAATCGTAATCTCAAACGATATATCGAAATGATGGGCGCCACTAATCCAAATGACCAGCATGGCCGAAATATGAGGAACAATGATACAAGAAATAAACCAAATAAACAAATAAATTTTCTATCCCCCTAAAACCCAAAAAAAACGCCAAGGAACACTGAAAACACGTATCCTCGGCCCGGATGGGGCCAAAATGATTAGTATAATTTACAATTGAATGAAAACTAAAGAAGCCTTGGAGGACCAGTGTTACGAACACGGATAAATGAACTGTTTGGTGGAAGGAAAATTTATTAGAGGCAATCCACTTCACTTTATGTGGTATAACTGGCAGTGTCCTGGCGCAGTCTTCTTTAAAAACACACCGTAAAATCTGACCACTTCCGGGTGAAGGGTTTACGGAACTTATCCTTTTGTCTTGATCGAGTCTCCGTTCACGGCAAAATTAATCAAACACAATAAAAACTCCACGCCAGCGACACTTGGCGGGAAAACAATAAAACATATAGTGGTCCCCGGTATTTGGGCTTGTTGTCCCAAAAGTGGGGGAAAGGGTTTAAAGTAGATATGAAAAAAAACCAAACAAACCAGACTAAAACCTCAAACAATAACAATCAAAAACTCACAAACCAAAAAAACAAAACGTTCAATGTGAGCATTTGGGGAATCTAGTAAAAGGAGCACTATTCAAAGATATAACTTAGAGGAATGAAATGAAGTTAGGATTAGTAATATTCGTCAAACAATAGAAAACTTACAAACACTTGGTCTACCTTCTAATCCCGTTTCCCGAACCTTGGAGAAGGTCAATCTAGATAGATCCCGACGTTTCTGGAAGCTTTGGTCTATTCTTTTTTTTGTGGTGGATATAGCGGTGCATTGATAAGGAACTATTTAAGGGAAATCATGTGACTTGGTCAGTTAACTGGGCTAGTTGATATAGGTCGGTCGTGTTGTTTCGGTCATCGTTTTGTTATTGAAGTTAAGTGGGTGGGATGCTTGTTTAACAGCTGGCTGAGGTAAATTATTTAATCATTTATTTTTATATTTTGTAGACAATAGTCTTATACTTGTAATTTATTCAGATGTTAAAAATCTCTACCCCGTCTCCCTTTGGATAAAGATTCACTAGTTACGGTGACGAGGTTCCTGGTCCCCGGGGACTCCCAGCTGACCAATGTTTGGAATCCTTTCCGACAAGACTAGTGGTGATCCCGTTCCTCACGTCCCATCAATTTTCGGTAATCAAATTAATTAAGGCACCATAATACCATCATCACCCGACAAAATTTGTTCAAAACCACACTCCTTATTCAAGAAGCAAGGATGTACTCATTCTTCCAAGCTTACCCAAATTGCAGCTATTGTTACCTCTTCAGAGGGATGTCCCCCACCAAAGACCAGGGGCCCGTTGTTTTTCCCCGCCACGCCATTTTTCCCCTACGCCGCAACATCGTCAGGCCAATCGGGAAAAAGGCTATTTTGGCTAACTGCCCCATTCTTTTGGACAGGCAATGAACAGGCAGTCGTGTACCACAAGGAGGGATAGGATAGTGGAAAAACCAATGGATAATACTTCTCGGAGACGGACGGGCCCCAAAAAACAAATTGTTATTGACTGAATGACAAGATTAATTAAATCTTTTGAAAATTTCTTCCTTATATTTTGGAATACTTTTATATGCACCCCTAATTTATTTAGATTATGGGGCATTGCAATTTGCCAGGAGTCCCCCATAAGGGGAAATTATTTTCCACTTAGGGAAGAAACGATGCACAAACACTTAAATTGATTTTTCCCCAGGCCTGTTGGATTAGAAAAAATCTAGGGACGTTTAAAATTTAAAAATTTAATATTTTTAATTCAGTTTTTGTACGCATCTGTAGAGAAATGTTGTGTTCTTACCTTTACATATTCAACTTGAAATCACCGTCGATGTCCCCTCAATGAACGATTTCCAAATTTGGGTCAATTGTAAAGGTCTGTTCCCCTATCATTTTTTTTGACATGTTTGGGGATTAGTGATGAAATGCAGTTTTATGTCAAGTAACATTTTAGAACACCCTCCCCAACAGTTAAATCTTGGAGGAAAACCTATGCACATTCCTGTTTAAATTTTTGGCATTTTGGTTTGGTGGTAATCTCTCTGAGATTTTCGAATCTGTATCTTTACATGGAGTGGCGCTATTGGTTACGTGTTTTTCGAACAAATTTTTGGAAAACTAAAGATATAAGAAAGTAATACTTAATCCTGATTGTTTTTGGGATTGTCCTGACAAGCGTTTCAAGGTTATTTTAGAAAAACAAAAGGTAGATCTGGGGAATCATTGATGTTTGTCGACTACATCAATTTATTGAGAGCTTTTCAGAAAGGGGGGGACTCTGTTTTGTGGCTGATCGTCATAAGGTTGCGGGAAAAACCGATATATGCCTTTTGTTCATTCATTCGAAATTCTGAATCCTAACTATTTTATCGTTTCTTTAACGGAAATCTTTTCATATTATATATAATATATATATTAGAATAAATATATATATATATTATATATATATATATATATATATATATATAATTTGCCACTTTTCCTTATGAAAGCTTTGACTTCGGAACATGAAATTGATCAAGTTGAATGTAAGCACGATCAAAGGATGATGAATAGATGGATGCATCTTCTTATCTCGAGAAATACATGCCCCTTTTTTCCGATTTGCATTTGTCCAAGAAATATACCCTAAATGGAAAAAAGTTTTAAATTACTGACAACGTTAGCTGGGTAAGAAAGGGTCAATCATTACGTTTTTCTTTTTTGTTTATGTCTGCGGTTTAACGGATTTTGAAACTGGTTAGGATTCATAGGGTTTCTCAGTTTTTTAAACAGTCTCCTTAGATGGATAAATTCTCACCCTGAATTTTGGAGGACGAGGATGATTTAAGGCCAGCAACAAGTTTTTTGGGAACTTTTTTAAGACAATTTTTGCTTTAGCCGCTTTATCTACAATATTTAAAGCATATTGTATGTTTAAAAGGGCCCTTCACTTTGGTGGGAGAGGTATAAGTTTGGACGTGGGTAACCTTATTAATTAGCCCCAGTTAAGAACCGGAGAAATTTTTCGTGTTGAAAATTTCCCGGTCATCAACCCTAATATACAACTTCAGGATTCATTTCGATATGTGTGATATGCAGGGTTCACCATATTGGAAGCTCTGAAGTTTTCATGTTCCCGGTCAGCATTTTTTAGGTTTATTGTGCTTGCCTTTCCCATTAGGTTCGCTTTAAAACCCCTCAGTACTTGTATTTTCGGATTCGTTCCAGTGTTGAGATGACTGTCGAGGATGCTTACCAGAGATCGGATCGGACTTGCAAAAGACTAATATTGACACTTCATTATACGACCCAGACAAATTGTTTTAAGGATGTCGTTAGTTATGATAAGGGGTTGGTACTAAGAAAAAACCAAGGATGAGAACGAGTTGTATAAATCATTAAGCCGTATCATACGACTATTGGCATATACTAGAAATCAAGTTTGCTTGCTTGCATTCTAAGAATATCTATATAACTAGCTATGTACAATGGTTTAGGACTCTTGATAATTTCACAACGCTGCTAGTTTGGTACTTGGTTCTAGTACAAATATTTACGTAACGTCAGAGATTTAATATTTGGTGCAGCAGCTGGAACTAATTACTATTAAAAGATATTGAAAATTACGCAGAGGGAGCGTTATGAAAAAGATTATAGACACGAGAATGGTTGGGAAAAGACGATTATAAAATGGTCTCAGGATGCTAAATAAGATACATTCAGAGGTTTAATAACGGTAATGATACATCGGTGGTTGACAACAAACGTTTAAGTCCGTATCAAACGACTCTAGCTCTAGTTGAAAACCAGTGTGCTAACTTAGCGCTAGCTAGCTCGTCTTCATCTTGCCGTCGGATTTATTTGATTCAGAAAAAGGGGTATACTGGTTCTGCCACTTTGGTACTGGCTACCATACTGGTGTTGAGGATAGTACACGTGCTATTTTCGTACATAGTTTTTCGACATCTAGTCTGTGTAATTCATAACCAATCACAATGCGCCGCTGTGACTGTTTGTGTAGAGAAATGGAATAAATGACGCCAACATGATCATTGGATTGTGATTTTGTTGTTGGCAGAAAATTATTTTAATCATCCTTGTTTATTTAATTCCAATTGGCCACCAGTATGACAATATAGTTAATTAATATATATAATATTTATTCTTAGAAACATGTCATCTAAACCGGACAAACTGTGTTCCAGACCCAATTTTAATTAAAATAAAAAACTTGATTAGCATGTCTGACCATTGGGCTGTCCGGGTTTTTATTTTTAGATTATTAAAAGTTGTGCGTAGGCCCTAAAAAATAACATTTGTTTATAAATGATACTGGTTTACTTGGTCCCTTGGGTTTGGGACCTCTGACCAAAATTGTAAATAAATGAATACCAAACTAGGGAGCTACTAAACGTTTGTGTTACCCCGAATTGTATATACCTAACCTCCGAATAGAATCTCATATTTAGCATCCTGAGACCATATTTCGCCTTTCCCAACCAGTCCCGTGTCTCAAATTTTCTTTTTCCTTCGCTCCTCTCATATAAATTTTCACTATCTTTAGTTATATTAAGTATTTATAAAAGTAGAATTCAATTATTAGTAAAGAAAGATAATTATTCTCATCGAATGGTAAGTTTGTAAAATTACAAAGTTGAGAATGAAGTAGAATTTGATTATAATAACTAAAGTATTGTTAATAAGTATTATCTGATAATAGTAATACACTGTGTCTAATATATAATGTAATCGTTGTTATATTTTTGTGCAATGTGTAAGTCTAATCTAATAAGAGAATGTGATCTGATAGATTGATCTGAGTATTTAAGAAGAATGTTAATTAGATCAATATGGAATATTGATTATGTACATAGAATTGATACTAGTCATTTACGATACAAATAGGCCATCTATGGTTAATTACAATGAAATAATAACATTTTGTTAATAAAGTTGTGTCTCTCGCTAAAAATTGGATATAAAAGTAATTCTTTATCGATGGTTGAAGAATCGATAAGTAATATGTAATGACTAAGAACATGATTAAAATAATATAGAATAATTTTGTAAAATTAAAAAAAAGATAATTGATTGTTGTGGTTAAGATGTGTGTAGTGTAAAATTGTGGCATAATAGAGATGACTGTGAAAGAAATATAAGATATATTTATTGTAGAAATACTGTATGATTGGGCTTGGATTGGATGCGATATAATGATGAGTTTGTACTCTATCTTGTTACTATTGTTTGTTTATATGACTATTATCTGGCTTGCGATCCTGTAGTTTCAGTTGAAACCTTTAATTGACTCGTCTATGTTGTCTTGCTTTATTATTTTTAATTTTTGTGCTAGGTGTATTTGTTTCAGTTGTTATAACGCTTAAAATATTATTGTCTATGTTTGATTAATTTTATGTTAAATGTATTAAGGTTACTTTATTCTAATAGTAAGATATCATATTTTCTCATTGTCAGTCTTATTTATCTTGTGATGCTAATCAGGTACTTCTATTTTGATAAAAAATTAACAATATCACATCTAGATCTAATATACTTCACTCATTCAGTATTCTAATCTATTAGTGTTTGATATGGATATACTCTAAAACTTGGCACAATAAGTCAGTTTACATATTGTTTTAAGTGATATATCATTATGTGTCAACTTTTAATTATTACATTAAAACTACCTATCGATTGATAATTATAAATCATTTTATTTCGAACTTGATACTCATTTCATACTACACTATACATATAGCTAGTTTTCTTTATTGTAACTTTACACTACATCTATGAGTTCTACGCATGATTAGTACTAGAGTATTAAGATAGTTATTGCAGGACTGTACTACTAGCATCTACATAAATAAGTTACTTCTCACTTGACGTTCGCTCGATCAAAGTATGATTGCAGCTAGTAATCGCTAGCTGTGCAAGCTCTATCACCAAAACTAGACATCTGCTGGCTGACGTTTTGACGTACTATAATATCCCATTTCCTTGTATGCGTAGCTAGGAATGAGTTGCCTACTAGGTGACCGCATAACTAAGGGCGAGTGCGTTAAGGTTATGAGATCAGACTCTACCTGCCTCATCTACTGGCTTCATGGCGGGTGTACTGAGCGCTGCGATGTTCCATCCGGTGCCGTGGCTCAGATAGGAGAGTTTATAGCGTTGAAGTTATCACGCAAAATCCTATTCACCTGGCGGCGTGGCTGACAAGACCTGAGTCTTTGTGATCTGATATGCTCGTACTGGTGGACTGCCACAGGCAATCCTCAGCTCGCGCTATCGCGTGAGTTCGGACATCGCACAACCTGTCCGTCTACAACTCTGTACAGGAGTCTCCTATCATTTGTGTCTATGTCTGATGGAGTCAAGCCCTTAGAGCCTTCTCAGACACCACACTTTGCATAAAGTGTGTGACTGAAGTCCGCGTACACAGCGCTAGTTAGAACTGAGAATGGACGCCTGCCATTTCATGCTTCTCGTCATATACTATCACATCTACTCATATATATATGTGTGTTAGCGCAGCTTAGTAGTACGACGTATATGAATACGGTTGTGCGGAGCTAGCTACACTGCGCGATGGTGTCTGTTAATAGAGTATAAGTCAACTGATAGTCCTGTATAGTGTGATGTACTAGCGTGTATCGTCTACTTGACAAAGTTAATAGATTCGATTGGTATCTATGACACTGTGTCGATGGAGTCGTTAGATTGTCTAGTCCCCACGAGCCATGTTGGGGGTTGCATATAGTATCCAGATAGTATACCCTAAAGTACCTTGTATATGCCTCATCAAATTGTAGTTTTCTCTTGCATTTGTAATGGTCTCTCAGACGGCAACTTCGTCCTTCTTATAACAACACATGAGAGAGTAACATCAGACCTCACAGGTATTGGCCTCATGATACATCAGCAAGGCTTTCAATTTTTAGTCTACGCAAAGATCCGTGATCGCCATGTCATTGCGAGCATAGACCATCATAATGAATGATTAGTCGAAGAAGGAAAAGTATGCTCAATGAATAGGTAGCCGAGACCATCGCCAAAAAACTGTTCTAGTAAGACATTTATGAAGAAGAAATTAATTATCATATACTAGTTTAAGAGCTCGACAGGTCATAGTGACATAGAGAACTACTGAGGATTATGTGATCTGTAACGTAATGAAACGAGACACTGCCTGCTCTCTTAACCTAACTCATGTACAGTTCACTCTATTGATGTTATTTGTATAATGAGATATATAGAGTCACTCCCTGATATTATGTCAGATATCTTACACCCATCTCTTAGCAGACTTGTAGTCCGTCACAATTGCAAATTAACTAGATCCGAGAACCGCCTTTGTCTGAGAACTGTATAGAAGCCGTGTGCTCAGCTGACCTACGTGCTACTCCAATCTCAATATCTATATAACACAATCAACTCTATGCATCGCACTAATTACTTCCGATCCCAATAGTTTCGTCGCTACGTGTACCCAATAAGAAAGAAAACTCATCTATCACTCCCCCTTTTTTCATCGTGACATAGCATGACACTCTACGTCTGTAGCGAGGCACTGAAGATACGTAGTTATAGAGAATTGACCTCATAACACACCTACACGTAAGACGACACGTGTCTAGTATAGAGAACTGTCGTGCTCTGTATCCCTCATTCCGCACGACAAGTCGTCTACCTAGCCTCCTGTGCCCCATCCCCACACTATACAATCCAAGCTAAAACAGTGACAACCGCCCGCCTGACCAGCACCCCACAGCCCCCCCTCCACCCATCCACAACCCGCCCTGCCGCCACCCTGCATACAACTCGTATTCCCAGTTCTCCTGTTTCCTACTCCCCCCCGCGCGCTTACCCTGGTCCGCTCTGACCGTATAGATAGTGCTAGCTAGCACACTGGATTTCAAGAACGACGTTACGTGTAGTGTGATACTGTCTTAAGCAAAATCTCTACATTTTTTTTATTTTTATTACGTATTTTTATTATAATTATTATGATTTTTATTTTTGTTTTTTATTATTTTTATTATTGCTATGGTTATTATTATTATTGTTGTATTATTAAATCTGTTTTGTCCGGAATAAATACGTGATATATATTGATCAACAAATCTCGGGTTGCAAGAAATGTTTTAATGCGTTCTTCAGGTAGTGTTTTTAGGAAGACATCGATAATATTTTCGACTTTAGCATTGTGTAACTGCAGACAAATGTCGAGATTGACTTTTCTCTAAGGAGTAAAAGTTGCCTATATTGTGTGAATACATCCTAATGGTTGGTCTGAGAGTGGTAGTAAATTCTGTTTAGAGCTCGGCTCATTGATTGATTCACAGCTTGATTGGGGATAGTACAATATATATTAAAGAAACAGTGGAAATAACTGACTATGAATTTCATAACCATTAGTGCATTTTTTGATAACGGCGTTGCTGGAAGAGATTTAGTGGGACAACACAATCGTGAATGATGAGACAGGACAGCTTTGGTGGTTTCAGGATATTTACATCCTTCACAACCTTTATCGGACTTGTAATCTTTATCATCCTTGAGAGTATTTCGTGATGGTTAGCTTCAAATACGGTGATGGGTGTATTGGATTTGACATATTGTAGGCCCAAATAGTTGGAAAGGGTATAATTGGTTCATGTCAAATTCTGAAATTTGAGCAGATCGATTCAATTAATTTGTTTTAATATGAGGATAAGCATTTATATTTTAATATTTGATTTTTAGAAGATGTCTTTATAGTGGGAGTCGCAACGCTGTAAAGCGGTATTTTTCTGTAATCAAATGAACAAGTACAAGTCCTTGCTTATCATTGATCAGTATATGAGAATAGTCTCGACGAATCCAGTTTGAGATGTAAAGGGATACATTACGTCAGAGATACCTGCCGTGTCTTGCTCATGTTACCCCTTCTTGTAACATCCTACATTTTTAAGACACTTATTTTTCTCTTTCCATGTTCATGGAAAGTTCATAAGTGAGTTGAAAAGATCTCATTTCTCACTTATCAATCTTCCCTTGCAATGGATCTCGTAGTGCGTTTCTGAAAAATATGGAATTATCATGCTATTGATGATTCTTGAAGTACTTCATGCAGAATTACATTATTCATAAAAAAGTTCTTCTTTCGACTGTGCATGAAGAGACAAAATCGGCAGCGTGAATACATCCTTCTTGGCTTAATAGATATCTAAGTTTGTTTCATTTTTTGAAGGACGGGAATGTACGAGGAGTAGAAAATTTTATTGGATACTGGGCAATGCGTATCGAAGGCGGCAGGAGTCTCTGTTGTCTGAGCGTTTTCAACAGCATTGATCAATTATTTTCTTAACGAGTAACCTTGCCGTAGTAAATCAGAGTTTCATTTGGAAGATTTCAACGTTTCAACTGATTTTCGCACTATGTTAGAGGTAAAGGGCGTCGTTTCCTTTTTCCAGTACGTGTGACCAGCACCGACCAACTTTACAAAAGCTTACACAGTCAATATATTTTCGTCTCTTATAGTTGTGAATATATTCTCTTTAATAACGAGTCCGTACCTAGGATAAATATCTAAAACTGGTTTTCGCTACGGAAAGGTTTTAAATTATTATTATTCAGTGCCCTTCACTATCTCTATATTCCAGACGGACTGTCATGCTGAACTCATGCACGACAAGAGTTTGATTCATCGTTGAGTTATATTGCTATATTTAATTCGACACGGGGCACATTTCCTTTTATTTTTATACGGTGGTTAGATATCCACAATTAATTGGTCAAGATTGTATGTTTTCCCCACGGAATAGAGAAGACGTTCGAAGACAGCAGAGTTGCGAAACCATACTGGTCAAATAAAGTTTATGGACTTAATGCATTTGATGTAACTCTAAGAGTACGATGGTGCGAAAGGTTATGTCACTCGTCGACTTTTCGCCTCTTGTGGCGATCAAAACTTTCAGTCATAATTACCCAAAGGAACACCATATATTATTTTAACTTCTGCAATGGAATTTATTACGATTCCTCAATATTTGGTGTGGAATTGAAAGTCAATAGATTTGATCAGTCCGATAACACCTTGCTGAACGATTCTGTTCTCCCTGCAAGGATATGTAGATTCGGTTCTAGGGACAGGTAAACTTTTCATCGGATTTCGGAACGCTGACATGCAACAAGGTGGTATGGCATGTTTATCGTGATAGTAGAGTTTAATGCGTGTATTTAAACGAAAGCTAGACAAAGAAGTCAGCAGAATACAAGTATGTTAATCTTGATAATGTTTATGATAAATAGGGCGATAAGATTTCCCTCCAAGTATATAATGTCAAGCTTGAAGTCGTTGGTCTAGAGATCACGATAATATTTAATCATTCAACAAGTACCTGCGTGTCTTTAATACGTCAATCAAATGCGTTCCCTACACTATACTCATATCGAGATCGTTGATGGCACTATACATTCTTCCCTTGGTGATCTGCTAGGATAATAGCCGTCTCTTGCGAAATCCTCCTCTAAATAATGGAAACTTGTTACTTCTTATTGGAGTATGTGTGGATATCTGTTACGGTACTGGACTTGGTATAAGTAGCGCTTCTATTCAGTTTTTTTGGGATACGGACATAGATTCATTCCTTTTCCTTGGCTGTTAGACAACTAGAAAGTATGATTTCGATCTCTGAGCCTCTCACAATTGTTTTATTTTACTTTAGTTCCTTGCCCGACTTTCAGTGATTCGGCATGCATTACTATGGTCAAATATTTTATGGGGGCGATCTAAGGGTGATGTTTGGTTGGTAGCACAGCCCTGTTATTCGGCCTCTTCTTCATAAGGTTGAGTAGCAAGACGTAAATGTATTCATTCGAAATTGTTGTACTTACGTGCCTTTTGTCATTACCCACCACTCTGCTAAAATTTAGCTTTCATCGTGTTTCATTACAAATCAACATATTACGCTTTTTCTTTACCAACTTAATATTGGGTGCGAATACTCTTTACCCAAGCTTTCCATCTCGAATTTCCTGTATGACGTTAGACAGATCTTTAGCTTTGGATTTAAACTGTATCATGTTTTCTACAACCACAAGAAGGTAACTCGTTAAAGGCTGTAGTAACCATCTTTCAAAACGTTTTGCCAACTTTTTACTTGGCCCATAAGTATGGGTACTCTGGGCAATGTGCGCCATTCAAATCGGTTACTTATTTGATGATTTTGTGCAACAGTCCAAGCTACCTTTCTGACAAGTTATATTGATGTATATACGACGTGTACATTATCAATAGCCGTTCTAGCTTTCATGCGGCTTGTGGATCAGACAGGTTTACGTGTTCCCGTTCGATGCCCGCTAGTGTTCATAATGAGGACTTTGGCCTTACAACTGAGACTTGGTACGTTATTAAACTACATTACTATTAACTGTATTTATTTCGCGGGACCTTAAATGGTGGGAAAAACAAACGTAAATATATTATAGATGTGGATTCAGATGGATTACCGGGTCATTAGGAAGAGGGGTGTGAAGGGTCATGCAGGTGGGTTCAAGCCATAATACGTTTTACATGATGAGGTATATACGCTTTCAGGGTTTATGGTTGGGGCTTGGTGATGGATTCCGTAAGGGTGAGGTATTTACATGGCGTGCGCGGACTTTAGTTTTGATGCCGTGGTGTTTTGTGTGTGTTGTGTTTGTGTTGGTGTGTGAAATGTGGTGGTGAGGAGATTGTGAGCTTAGTGTGTGTTGTTTGGGGTGTCTATGTGTGTGGGTGTGCGGTTTGTGTGTGTTTGGGGTTGTTATGTGTGTGGGGTGTGATGTATGTAGGTGTGTGTATGTGTGTTGTAGTGTAGGTGTCGATGTGTGCGTTTGGGGTGTAATTGTTTCCTTGGGTAACCGTGGCGTGTGTCTTGTATTATCTAGGTTGGGGTGTCTATGGAGCTTGTTAGTGTTGGTGTTTGACCATTTGTTGTGAATGGTAGATATTATTTTATATCCCTTATATTATAATGGGTATATGAACGCGTTATATTAATGTTATAACATATGCGATAGTATGTAAACAAATTACTGTTATATCATTGATATATATAGTTATATATCCATATATTAGTGGATATCATCTTGGCTCGTGAGGGTGTGTACGTTATGGCCAGGTGCCTACGTGCTGTTCTGAAGGTCGAGAGGTGCTTTCTAAACACCCCCCACCCCCTGATTTGTCTGTTCAACTTGTATAAAATGCCTAGGTCCGCTGGGAACAAAACACAGCTCCAATCTAATATTCGACGACCAACGTCTCTCCGATCTATAGTAAAACACGACATTGTGGTCACGATGATGGTGCCGTCAGACTCACCGGACAGACGGAAATAACTTGTCGTAAATCATAAACTTTTCTTTAGAAGAAAGTAGGAGGCTATAAGTTCTATCATGTAGATTAAAAGGGATTTTCCTACAAGCTAAGAATGCCGGTCACTCTTGAGCTTATTAATTATTTAAATGTATAATTAGGTTAGGATTTCATAGGCAATGTCATGTTGAGCATGTCATGAGAGATCATACGCATTTCTTGTTTTTCTACTGGGTCCTAAGACCAGTGGTTTCATTGGAGTGTGTCTCACTCCTTGGCCTGTATCACTGTGTTGTGGTCTGCTGTGCCATCAGGTGAGTAAGGGGGAATTTAAGTTGTTCCAGGCCCGATTTCAAGACCTAGTTAGGTAATGGTTAGTTATTATTGTGGAACCTTGGTGCTTCACGCATTGTTGTTCACCTGAATGTGGCGTGCAACCTGTGGGTTTGTTACTGCCCTTCTGGCTAAGCCCGCACCCTATTTGATGTCCATGTATGACTCCCTTTAGGGGTGTCATGATACCTTGTTGATAGATTATAGCCAATGCCTGGTATGTGGTTGGCACCTAGGTTGAGTGTGGTTTAACTCATGATACCTGGCAATACTAATTGGTTACAAGCCAGCCTTTACTGTATAAAGGTCTAGAGACGGAATGACAATTTCCCTAAGATTTCATCCCGGTGTTTCTGTGACCGGGACAGATAGATAGTTATCTGTAACTTATGTAACTAATTCAATTGGGTCATGCTAAATTCACTGGAATATGTCGTTCTCAACTCTTAAAATAGAGTTGTTTGTATAAGAATTTGAGTAGGTACTGAACATGCTTTGCTCGTCAGTCATTATCGATTAGATGTTTGTTGCAACAAATTTGCCAACAAATTATGTTTGTAGTCTGTGTCTCCCGTCGGGGAGTAACTTAAAATAACCTCAGTTTGTCTTTCGCTCTAGGAAGTGTGACTATACCTCTTTTAAGAGTGAGAAAATAGTTTATAAAACAAGCGGATGTTACAAACTTGAAACATGTATATGACAATCACGTTAACATGTATATGATTTTCCGGATATGTGTTCGTTATGCTGGAAGTATGATTTTATAGTTTTGAAAAAAATCATGTGATCGATAAGAGTCGATACCGTTGTGGGTCTTATAACTTTATCTGGCTTAAATAATATGCCCGTAGACTTAGTTAATGCTAAGACATAATGTAATCCACATTGAAATTTGGACATAATCTCTACAAGAATAAAGCAGGCAGTGGTGGGACAGAAGATAATCTTACTCTGAACCCAAGTAATATTAAGATGCAGGCTAGAGTAGGATCATCAACATCAAAGCTCCCGGGACGATTGTAATAAGTACTTTGGAGACAGGATGGATGCGAAACATAATTACGAATAGATTATACACGTTCACAACACCATCAAGAATATGATCGGCACACGTGTTAATTATTTTGTTGAGAATATAGAGGAGGTATCTAAAGAGGCACGACAGAAAGTTGTTCAGATAGGCAAAGCTTACTAATATATGAAATCTTTACGTTCAAGGTTGAATAAACTTAAGAAGCCTTCCGTTATTGAGGCTATAATCGCAAAACAGATAAATCCTCTAATTAAGAATATGTAAGAATTATGAAGATAGGCGTGAAAGCAGGAGAATTGGATTGGAAAAGCTTAGTGGGGACTCTATTATTTAACGCCAAGGTTGAATAAACTAGAGGATTCTTCAGTCACTAAGAACACGATCGCTGAATGAGTGGATTCTATTGCTAAGAATATAGGGGAGGTGACACGACAGCAGGAAACTTAGGTTGTCAGAGAACTGAAATTTTTAACTTAAAGGTTGAAAAACTATAGGATTATTTCGTTTCACACACAAAAAACATAGGGTGAATTGCATGACCTACAGGATGGCTGCGAAGTAAGGTTCAAATGTTTGATAAGGAATAAAAACTATTCAGAATGTTATTTATTTACTTTATTACCATATATATATATATATATATATAATATATATATATATGGTACAAGTCTTGTTGTGCGCTGGAGATTGTTAACAACTGAGAAACAAGTGAAGTGCGAAACCGCCATGACAGACAAACGAGGTAGCCTCAGTGTTATGAGGTAACTGGCGTGAACTGTACCTAAGATATTAGTGTTTATAATGTGACCTCCGTTAGCACCCACATACATAACAGATGGCGACGAGATAGTGGAAACGGACGCTTATAATATTTAACAAAGCCGTGTGCGGGTATAATTTAATAATTAATTGGTTGGAAATCACTATTATTGGCCATTATGTCTGAACGACAGAAATTCAACGTGGTGAGACCTCAACATGGCTGCTATACTTGACGCAATTAAAGATATTTTTTTTATCGAATAACATCGTCGATGATACGCAGAAGAGAGCCTATTTTTGTGTAGTTGTGGGTTAGGTACGTTAAAAATCCTCAGTGATGAATTTGGGGCACGTGATTTGAGTGAGATTCCATTTGTAGAATTGATCGATCGGCTGACTACGCGGTTCGCGCCTCGACCAAACGAGACAGTGCAGTACCATCTGTTCACCCGTCGACGCCAGCAGATAGGGGAGAGTATAGATGTGTTTGCCACTGATCTTCGCTGAATTGCCGATGGTTGTGCTTTTGGTGGTGAGGTGGTAATGGAAAAGATGCTCCATAATCAATTTGTTTGCGGATTGGCTGACACTCAGTTACAGCAAAAACTTTTTATCAAGCCCGACCTGACATTTAAAATAGCAATAGAAGCTGCCAAAGCGGCTGAAGTTGCCAGAAAATATGTAGAGGATGTACGGGATGAAGCAACAACACACGGAGCTGTATATGGGATTGGTAGCCAGGCCCAATATAAACCTGCGTTCCAGCGAGCGCGCCGACAGGACACAAACCACGGGTCACAACCGCAAGTAGGTAATCCACCCTCAATCAAAGTAGGGCCTGGCCAGGAAAACCGAGGGAGAAGAGCACGGCATTTCTTTCCGGGGCAGAGTTTGAGATGTGCAGGGCAACATCAAACACGCCGCTGTACGGTGGATCAAAACAAACTTTACTCTACAGCTTGTGATCGAAGAGGGCATGTGGAGCCTGTTTGTCTTTCGGAGACGAGAATAGGAATACAGCAAGGGCTCATCAGGTAACGGATATAACAGAGTCTCATAAACATGATTCCGAGGAGCTATCAATAGAGGGGCTGGAACTATATAATATTAAAGACGTATCGAAACATAGTGT
The DNA here is from genome assembly GCA_039000515.1 of Timema cristinae. Classification (NCBI taxonomy): domain Eukaryota; kingdom Metazoa; phylum Arthropoda; class Insecta; order Phasmatodea; family Timematidae; genus Timema; species Timema cristinae. The sequence goes on along the minus strand of JBCFYV010000012.1, from coordinate 25,505,315 downwards.
GCCTGACACCAAGAGGCAACCCACAATGCCAGCAATAAAACTGTCTCTGCGCATAGACGGTATGTTTCACACCATGGAGGTAGACACAGGGGCAGCCCTGACGCTCATCTCGGAGGAAACTTATAAAGTACTGTGGTCGCACCAACCCAGGTTAGAGTCCTTGGACTTGGATTTGCGTACCTGGGCAGCTGACACACCACTTAGGATACTAGGCTCAAAATCAGTAGAGGTTCAATTTAAAGAAAAGCGAGCTACCCTAACCCTGGCAGTAGCCACAGGCCATGGACCCAGTCTACTTGGAAGACCGTGGTTTGAGCCCCTTGGGCTCACAATTCATGGGCTAATTGTTATAGGCAACACTTTAGTGAACACAGAGCAAAATCCTACCAGCATTAATATTCAAACAAGAATTACCGGTACCTGGATACAGGACAAACAATAAGGTCACAGTGCAAAATACCCTGCTTACGCCGAGTGAAGTTGAGGATTTAAACACCATAGTACAAGGTTACCCGGCAGTGGCCGACCCCACATTTGGAGAGTTTAATGGACCTATGGTGAGATTGGAGCTGGATCCATCCATACCACCAAAATATTTTAAGGCCTGGCAAGTACCATTTGCGTTAAGAGACAGAGTGGATAAGGAAATTAAAAGGCTAGTTGATCTGGGGGTGTATGAGCCAGTGACATACTTTAGATGAGCCACACCATTAGTTATAATTGAAAAAGGAAATGGGGAGCTTCGTCTTTGTGGGGACTACAGGGCAACATTGAACAAAACCTTAAAGCCTGATACATACCCCTTACCTACAGCTTCAGAGGCTTTCGCACAACTGGCAGGAGGAACCATTTTCTCAAAAATTGATTTAGAGCAAGCATATACGCAGCTCAAAGTAGACGTGGAATCTGCAGATGTTTTAACAGTAAATACAATTAAGGGACTCCACCGGGTGAACCGCTTGCCATTCGGGATTAACGCGGCACCAGGCATTTTCCAAATAATGATGGCTAACTTATTTGCAAATATGGAGGGAGTGGCAATCCTACTGGGTGACATAGTAGTGGCAAGTAGAACGTTCCAAGAACACAAGGACAAACTCTGTCAGGTGCTTCAGCGACTCAGTGATGCGGGTCTTCGGATGAAAATAGCAAAATGTCAGTTTGGAGTCCCAGCAACAACCTTTTTGGGATATCGAATTGATGCTTCAGGCCTACACCCAATATCTGAAAAAGTGAGTGCTATTCAGAATGACCCAGAACCTGTGAATCAAACACAGTTACAGTCATTTTTAGGCCTGCTGAACTTTTATGAGAGTTTTCTACACACAAAGCTACTATCCTGGAACCACTTCACCGTCTACTGGACCAACACAGTGAGTGGAACTGGACGCAGGAACATAGGGAAGCCATGAATGCAGCTAAAAGGCTACTAACATCAGCACCGGTCTTTGTTCACTACGACCCAAACAAACCTGTTGTCCTTCTCTGTGATGCCAGCCCTTATGGAATTGGAGCAGTACTAGCCCACATAATGGAAAATGGGACTGAGAAGCCAATAGCATTTGGGTCTAGGACGCTCACCAAAGTGGAACGCAACTATTCACAAATAGACAAAGAAGGCTTAGCTCTTGTCAATGGGGTGACAAAGTTTCGTCAAAACCTCCTTTGTCGCAAATTTACAGCAGTGACAGATCACAAACCACTTTAGGACTTTTAGCTGCTGACAAACCCATTCCAACAGTGGTTTCGCCTCGCATGCTCAGATGGTCATTAATCCTATCAGCCTACGACTATGACCTGCAGTATCGACCGTGCAAGACAGTGGGGCATGCAGATGCTCTTAGCAGACTACCAGAACTCAATGAAAAGCAAGCTTACCCAGAGCCATTGGGAGTTTACTTACTGGATATATCAGGTGAAGGACCTATATCGTCATCCCAAGTGGCGTACGAAACGGAAAGGGATGCGGTATTGAGCAAAGTTAAAAGATTTATTGAAACGGGGTGGCCAGATTGTAAGCCTGGGCCAGACCTAACACCACTTTGGACGTTACGCCAGGAACTGAACACTTCAAGAAGGTGTGTGATCAGAGGATCTCGAGTCGTCATGCAACCTCTTTAAGACCAGCAGCTCTACAGCTACTTCATAACACACACCTGGGAATCATAAACACAAAGTATGCAGCACCAGTTCAATGTGGTGGCCAAACATAGACAAGGAAGTAGAAGCGACTGTACGAAGCTGCATATCTGCCAAGAAGTTAAACATAACCCAATCAAGGCAACAACGCACCCTTGGCCAAACCCCAGCAAACCGTGGTCCCGAATCCACATTGACTTTGGCGGACCAGTAGAAGGACACACACTACTCCTGGTAGTGGATGCATATTCCAAATGGATAGAAGCCACCACAATAAGCTCAATACAGCTGGATCACTTATCAAGAATATGCGAGAGATTTTCGCAAGACATGGCATTCCAGACAAACTAGTTAGCGACAATGGTACACAGTTAGTGTCTGCTGAGTTTTCTGAATTCTTGAGGAAAAATGGAGTCGTACATGTGAGAACACCGCCATATCACCCTTCAAGTAATGGGCAGGCCGAACGGGCAGTAGAAACTAATAAAAAATTGCCTAAAACATGTAAAGGGAGATTGGCATACACGTCTTGCGCGTGTCCTTTTTAGCCAGAGAATCACCCCACACGCAACCACTGGAGTAACTCCAGCAGAATTGCTTATGGGTCGTAAACTGAAACGCCTAGAAATGCTCCATCCGGACCACACATCACACAAGGAAGGAAAGCAAGAGACAAACAAACACCCTAAGCGATAGTTCCACCTAGGAGATACAGTGTGGATTCGGGAATATTCTGCCAACCCCCCCAAGTGGACCCAGGGCACAGTGGGAAAATCCTTAGGAGAATGGATGTATGAAGTAACCAACAAGGATGGTCGTAGACAGAGAAGGCATGTTGACCAGCTCAGACAGGCTTCAGAGTCACTCCAGACAGGCAAGCAGCAATATTCTCAGAGAGGACAGCACTTGCCTTTACAACTATTCCAGTGGGAGGACACACCGGAGCAACAAGAACCAGACCAGGATCCACCTCTATTGTTGGAACAACACCATGAGATGATACCACAGCGAGAGAAGTCCTGGGAACCGGGGCAAAACCAACAGGCAACACAAAAACGGGGAAGGCCTTGTAAGGAGCAGCAACAACAAGCACCCTGTTTACAGCCAGTGAACACCAAGCACCCACATCAGCCACTCTCCTTGCAACTCAGAGGAAGGATGCACGAGCCACCTTTGTTGAGGCCACAAAGGATAAGGCGGCCAAATCCTCGTTATGTTGACTAAAATTGAAATTAGTAAGTGGGGGAGAAACTGCATAGTTTTAGGGAAACAAACCAAAAACACATAAGTATAATTTAACTGTGAGGGGAGGACTGTAGTATATGTATGGTACAAGTCTTGTGGTGCGCCGGAGATTGTAAACAACTGAGAAACAAGTGAAGAGCGAAACCGCCATGACAGACAAACGAGGTAGCCTCAGTGTTACGAGGTAACTGGCGTGAACTGTACCTAAGATATTGGTATTTATAATGTGACCTCCGTTAGCACCCACATACATAACAATATATTATTATTATTATTATTATTATTATTATTATTATTATTATTATTATTAACACCGCATCTTACTACCCGTTCGGTTTATACGCACTTACGCTAATGTGTAATGGTAGGATGATTGTGAAATGAAATGGAGGACCTACAGTTTAACATGGAATCCGAGCCACGGTGGAGGCCTGGCATTCCTCACATTCACAAGTTGTGATTAATACACGTCTTGTAAGAGGTAAAGGAAGGGTTTGGCAATCAGATAAATCTGTGCCGGGACCGAGGATTGAACCTCGGACCCCCAGAACAGGAGTCTGGAGTCTGACACCCTACCATGAATAAATATTGTGAAATATTTAACGTGGAATCCGAACCATGGTGGAGGCCTGGCACTCCTCACATTCACAAGTTGTGATTTCCATATTACTATCAGCATCTTATATATCCATTGTATGTATTAATGCTTCTCCTGGAACTCTTGATCATTTCCACAGCTAGTTTGTTCCAACTGGTGTTTTTCCTTGTTTCATCCACTTTAAAGCATCCCCCACATCTTTCCATGTGAGACACATTTTTTCCTCTCCCACTATCCTGCTCCTCTGTTCCCTCTTATCCCTTTCCTCTTCTGGTTAGAGCATCGCCTCGAAATATATCAACTTTAGTTCCTTTTCTTCCTCTCCTGTCTTCATTGTTTTCTTTATTCATCAATAATTTTTTCTTGTCTTTTATCTTTCCTTTTTCTTACTTGACTATCTTACAGCTCCTTACTCCCTTCCACATCCATTTCAGCATCTGTCCATTTTTACATCCAATCCTTCTTGGCTTACTTTACCACCAGCTTCGATATTCTCTTCTTCTCCCTTTATTCTTCCTGTTTTTTCATGACTGTTTTTAAAACTCCATCTAATACTTCGTTGTCCTCCTCCACTCTGTCGTTCCACCATGGTGTCTCCTTGTACTTCCTTTTATAACTTGTCCTTTCACGTATCCCCTTTGCCGCTTCCACCAAAAATGTTCCAAAACCTTTTTAATTCCACCTTTACATATAGCATCTCATTCTTGAGCATTATGCTTCTTGTATTTACAATATACAACTCGCTTTCCTCCTTTAATTTTTAAGTCTCCACACCCTTATTATTCTGTCTTGTTTTTCTTATTTCTCCTACATTCCCATACCTTTAAGACTGCCACCAGCAGTATCACTATCTAAAGGCAATCTTGGCATTACCTTGATGTTTACAGGGTCTATTTTCACTTCTTCGACCATTAAGAAGTATCCTATCATCAACCTTTCCTCCTCACCCCTACCGTATTGAGTAATTTTATGACTTTCTGGTGACCTGGTGGTCTAGGGGTAAGGTGTCGGACTTCTATGCTGGTGGCCGGGGTTCAATCCTCGGTCCCGGCACAGATTTATCTGATTACCAAACCCTTCCTTCACCTCTGACAAGACATCTTGTGAATGTGGGGAAAGCCAGGCCTCCACCGTGGTTCGGATTCCACGTTAAACTGTAGGTCCTCCATTTTATCTCACAATCACCCTACCATTACACATTAGCGTAAGTGCGTATAACCCGAACGGGTAGTAAGACGCGGTGCTAATAATAATAATATAATAATAATAAAAACTTTCTCTTTCCTTCTTATACCAGCTGTTTGCCAGTTTCATTGTTTTCTTGAGTA
>JBCFYV010000012.1:25488786-25499905 GCA_039000515.1 Timema cristinae | reverse complement strand
AACGGTATCGACCCTTATCGATCACGTGATTTTTTCAAAACTATAAAATCGTACTTCCAGCATAACGAACACATATCCGGAAAATCATATACATGTTAACGTGATTGTCATATACATGTTTCAAGTTTGTATCATCCGCTTGTTTTATAAACTATTTTCTCACTCTTAAAAGAGGTATAGTCATACTTCCTAGAGCGAAAGACAGAACTGAGGTTATTTTAAGTTACTCCCCGACGGGAGACACAGACTACAAACATAATTTGTTGGCAAATTTGTTGCAACAAACATCTAATCGATAATGACTGACGAGCAAAGCATGTTCAGTACCTACTCAAATTCTTATACAAACAACTCTATTTTAAGAGTTGAGAACGACATATTCCAGTGAATCTAGCATGACCCAATTGAATTAGTTACATAAGTTACAGTGAATTGTCTATTTGTCCCGGTCAAAGAAAAACCAGGCAAATATCTTAGGGAAAATGGTCATTCAGGATTCTAGGCCTCCATACAGTTAAGGCTTGCTAGTAACCAATTAGTATAGCCAGGTATCATGAGTTAAACCACACTCAACCTAGGTGCCAACCACATACCAGGCATTGGCTATAATCTATCAACAAGGTATCATGACACCCCTAAAGGGAGTCATACATTGACATCAAATAGGGTGCGGGCTTAGCCAGAAGGGCAGTAACAAACCCACAGGTTGCACGCCACATTCAGGTGAACAACAATGCGTGAAGCACCAAGGTTCCACAATAATAACTAACCATTACCTAACTAGGTCTTGAAATCGGGCCTGGAACAACTTAAATTCCCCCTTACTCACCTGATGGCACAGCAGACCACAACACAGTGATACAGGCCAAGGAGTGAGACACACTCCAATGAAACCACTGGTCTTAGGACCCAGTAGAAAAACAAGAAATGCGTATGATCTCTCATGACATGCTCAACATGACATTGCCTATGAAATCCTAACCTAATTATGCATTTAAATAATTAATAAGCTCAAGAGTGACCGGCATTCTTAGCTTGTAGGAAAATCCCTTTTAATTTACATGATAGAACTTAGAGCCCCCTACTCTCTTCTAAAGAAAAGTTTATGATTTACGACAAATTATTTCCGTCTGTCCGGTGAGTCTGACGGCACCATCATCGTGACCACAATGTCGTGTTTTACTATAGATCGGAGAGACGTTGATCGTCGAATATTAGATTGGAGCTGTGTTTTGTTCCCAGCGGACCGAGGCATTTTATACAAGTTGAACAGACAGATCAGGGGAAGGGGGTGTTTAGAAGCACCTCTCGACCTTCAGAACAGCACGTAGGCACCTGGCCATAACGTACACACCCTCACGAGCCACGATGATATCCACTAATATATGGATATATAACTATATATATCAATGTTATAACATAATTTGTTACATACTACGCATATGATATAACATTAATATATAATTATATATCCATATAACATATGGATATAAAATTATATATCCATATAATATATGGATATATAATTATATATATTGGTGACCTGGTGGTCTAGGGGTAAGGTGTCAGACTTCTGTGCTGGCGGCCGGGGTTCAATCCTCAGTCCCGGCACAGATTTATCTGATTACCAAACCCTTCCTACACCTCTGACAAGACATCTTGTGAATGTGTGGAATGCCAGGCCACCACCGTGGTTCGGATTCCACGTTAAACTGTAGGTCCTTCATTTCATCTCACAATCACCCTACCATTACACATTAGCGTAAGTGCGTATAACCCGAACGGGTAGTAAGACGCGGTGCTAATAATAATAATAATTATATATATTAATGTTATAACATAATTTGTTACATACTACGCCTCAGGTACATTGGTTATGTTATAACATTTATATATATATAATTAGATATCCATATATATGTTATAACATTTATATATAATTAGATATCCATATATATGTTATAAAATTTATATATATAGTTAGATATCCCCATAATATATGGATATCTAATTATATTTATATTATATATATTTTCTCTAGCTGATTTAGTTTGTACGAGCAAGGACTGGTTAGCCGCTACAGTTAGAATAAAGAAAATAACCCATTCCTTTGACAAGTTTGAGGAGTTAATATGAAGGTTAGTTAGTACTAGGGCTGTTACAACGATTTAAAGTAAACACACAGGTTTTTGAACCGTAATCCGTTCTGTTCCACATCAGTATAATTATAGCGTTTGTTTTCCCACAATTTGAAGGTCCACAAATAATACAGTTAATAGTATTAGTTAAAAACGTACCGTGTCTCAGGGGTATGGCCTTATCCTCATTATGATCACTAGCGAACACGGGTAACGAATCTGTCTGTTTCACAAGCCGCATGTAAACTAGTACGGCTATATAATGTACACGTCTGTATATACATCAATAAGTACGTGTCAGAAAGATAGCAGGACTGTTGAACAAGCTCATCAATAAGTAACCGTTTTAAGCGCACATGCCCAGATACCAGTACTGTGGGCCAAGTAAAAAGTTGGCAAAACGTTTGGAATGAGGTTATCTCAGCGTTAACGAGTTACTCTGTGGTTGTAGAAAACATGATACATTTAAATCCAAAGCTAAAGATCTGTCTGAACGTCATACAGCAATTCGAGAGAAAGCTTGGTAAAGAGTATTCGCACCCAATTTAAGTTGGTAGAAAAAGCTATTTGTTGAGTTGTAATGAACATGATGAAAGCTAAAGTTAAGATGAGTGGTGGGATGACAAAAGGACGTTGTCATCAATGTCGAATGAATAAATTACGTGCTGCTACTCACCGTATGAAGAAGAGGAAGAATAAGAAGGGAGGGTTCCTACCTATACTCCCTTTGATAGCCACACTAAGAGATGTGACAAGAGATGCAGCCGGAATCACGAAAGGCGTGCAAGGTACTAAAGGTAACATAAAACAATTGGGTGAGGCTCAGAGACGTAATCATGCGTTCTAGGCTACTGCCATAGGAAAAGGAATGAATCTACGTCCGTATCCAAAAAACTGATTTAAGCGCTACTTATACCAGCCTGTACCGAAACAGATATTCACACATACTCCAAAGAATTACAAGTTTCCATTATTTAGAGGAGGTTTCGCAAGAGACGCTTTACCTACTGGATCACCAAGTGCCATCATCGATCTCGATAGAGATAGTGGTAAGGGTACGCATTGTGTGACGTATTAAAACACGCAGGACTTGTTGAATGATTTAATAGCTATCGTGATCTAAGACCACGACTCTAGCTTGTATTATATCTTGGAGTAATTCTTATCGTCTATAATCATAAACAGTATCAAGAGTAACATACTGTATTCTGCTGACGTCTTTGTCTAGCTTTCTTTAAATACTCGCATTAACTCTCTATCACGATAAACATGCATACCACCTGGCTGGTCAGCGTTCGAATCCGATGAAAAGTTACTTCCCACATATCCTGCTGGGGGAACAGAATCGTTAAGCTTGGTTTATCAGACTGATCAATCTATTGACTTTCAATTCCACACCAAATATAGAGAAACGTAATAAATTCCATTGCAAAGTTAAATAATATAGTGTTCCTTTGGGTAATTATGAGCTGAAAGTTTTGGATCGACACTTGAGGCGAAAAGTCTCGAGTGACATGAACCTTTCCACCATCGGTAATCTTAGAGTTACATCAATTGCATTAAGTCCTTAAACTTTATTTGACCAGGTATGTTCGTAACTCGGCTAGGCTTCGAACGTCTTCAATTTCCGTGTGGAAAACATACATCTTGACCAATATTGTGGATATCTTACACCTAAATGTGACCCATGTCGAATTAAATATAGCAATATAACGTCAATCGAAAATCAACTCTTGTCGTGCATGAGTTCAGCATGACTGTCCGTCTGGAATATAAGATAGTGGAAGCACTGAATAATATAATTATTTACCTTCCGGTAGCGAAACCAGTTTTAGAATTTATCTTGGTACGACTCGTGGATGAATGAGAAGATATCATCAACTTTAGAGATGAAAATATATTGCTATGTATGCTTTTTAAAGGAGTCGGTGCTGGGACTCGTACTGGAAAAAAGAAACGACGCCCTTTTCCTCTAAACATTGTGCGAAAATCAGTGAAAGCGTTGAAATCTGCCAATAAACTCTATTTACTACGGCAGGGTTACTCGTTAAGAAAATAATTGATCAATGCTGTTGATATACTAAACATCAGAGACTCTGCCGCCTTCGATACTGCTTTGCCCAGTATCCAATATAATTTCTACTCCTCGTACATTCCCGGTCCTTCAACGAAAGGAAACAAACTTAGGATATCTATTAAGCAAGAAGGATTATTCACGCTGCCGATTTGTTCTCTCATGCACATCGAAAGAAGACTTTTATTGAATAATGTATCTGCATGAAGTACTTCAAGAATCATCAATACAGGATAATTCATCTTTTATCGAGAACCACCTACGAGATCATTGCAGGGAAGATTGATAAATTGAGAAATGTAGATATTTCAACTCAGCTTATGAACTTTCTATTGACATGGAAAGAGAAATATAAGTGTCTTAAAAATGCAGGATGGTTACAAGAATGGGTACATGTACATGTCACGGCAGGTATCTCTGACGTATGTATCCCTTTACATCTCATTCTGGGATTCGTCGAAGACTATTCTCATATACTGATCAATGATAAGCAAGGACTTGTACTTGTTCATTTGATTACAGAAAATAACGCTTTACAGCGTGTTTCTACTCCCACTATAAAGACATCTTCTAAAATCAAAATTAGTAAAATATAATTGCTTATGCCTCATATCAAAACAAATTAATTGAATCGATCTGCTCAATTTCCAGAATTTGTACTTGAACCAATTATTCCCTTTCCACTATTTGGGCCTACAATATTCAAATCCAATACACCCATCACCGTATTTGACGTTAACCATCACGAAAATACTCTCAAGGATGATATGATAACATGTCGATAAAGGTTTGAGATGGATGTAAATATTCCTGAAACCACCAAAGCTTTCTGTCTCATCATTCACGATTGTGTTGTCCACTAAATCTCTTCCAGCAACGCCGTTAGCAAAAATGCACTAATGGTTATGACACTTCATAGCCAAGTTATTTTCTCTGTTTCTTTAATATATATTGTACTATCCCTATCAAGCTGTGAATCAATCAATGAGCCGAGCTCTAAACAGAATTTACTACCACTCTGCCTAGACAATCCATTATGATGTGTATTCACACAATATAGGCAACTTTTACTCCTTGAGAAAGTCAATCTCGACATTTGTCTGCAGTTACAAATGCTAATATGTCGAAAATATTATCGATGTCTTCCTAATAAGTACTACATGAAGAACTGGCATTAAAACATTTCGTGCAAGCCCGAGATTGTTGATCAATATATATAACGTATTTATTCGGGACAATACTGATTTAATAATAACAACAATAATAATAATAACCATAGCAATAATAATAATAATAATAATAACAATAATAATAACAATAATAATAATGATGATGATTTTGCTTAAGTCCGTATCACACGACACTAACTCGTACTTGAAATCCAGTGTGCTAGCTAGCACTAGCTAGCACGTCATCATCTAGCGTCGTGTGAATCAGGAAAAGTATACTGGTTCTGCCACTTGGTACTGGCTACCATACTAGTTGTGAGGATAGAACACGTGCTATTTTCGTACTAGTTTCGACACTAGTCTATGTAATTCAACCAATCAATGCGCGCTGAGACTGTTGTGTAGAGAAATGGTATAAATGACGCCAACATGGCCTTCGGATGTGATTTTGTTGTTGGCAGAAAATTATTCTAAACATCCTTGTTTATATAATACTAAATTGGCACAGTATGACAATATATTTAATATATATATATAAATTTAATTTAAAACATGTCATCTAAAAACGACAAACTGTGTTCCAGACCCAATTTTAATCTAAATAAACTTGATAGCATGCCAACCTTGGGCGGGTTTTATTTTTAGAATATAAAGTGTGGGTAGGCCTAAAAAAGAACATTTGTGTATCAAGGATACTGTACTTGGACACCCATGGGCTTAGGGACCCCTGACCACATTGTAAATAAATGAATACAAATTTAGGGAGCTACTAAACGTTTGTGTAACCCCGAATGTATATTACCTAACCTCCGAATGGATCATATTTAGCATCCTGCGACCATTATTTCGTCTCTCCCAACCAGTCCCGTGTCTATATTCTTTTTCCTACGCTCCCTCTCATAATTTTCAATATCTTTATTAGTAATTAATGCAGATGCTGACCCAAAATTAATCTCTGAAGTTCGATAAATATTTGCACTACAACCTAGTACCAAACTATCAGCGTGTGAATACTCTAGTCCCATTTTCATTGTACTAGCTAGTATACATATATCTAGGCGCTAGCTAGCACACTTGATTTCTAGTAAAAGCAAGTGTCGTGTGATACGGGCTTTACTCTATCATCGATCCTTCTAGGTTATGTTTTAAGTTTATACATATAGGCCTACGCTTTCATGTCTTTAAGCAACCAGGATACACTTAAAATTTATGTTGGATAGTACCTAGAATAAATTCTAACACTTGATACCTTTAATATTTTTGTTATGATATAGATAATAATATTTAAGTTTGTTTAAACCATCAATTTAAATAAAAATCGGTTGTAGTAAATAGCAACACTTTAAACTAATGATATTTAGAGTCTAAGATAAGTGAATGATAATTTTTAAATAAATAAATGCGTAAAGAGTAATTTTATTTCAAAACAAATAAACAACACATTTTTTTAGTTCATTAACTCTTTGAGCAAGAGAATATAAAATTATTGACGAATATATAGTAGATAAATATAAATTATTTCATGAATATATAGACCCGAGTACATTTTACCTTTTAATCATCAATGGATCATTCAAATGTCAAATTTACTAAACTTTTAAGTGTACAATATGAAGCCTACCGCTCTTATTGTGTGAGCTTTTCATATAACGATTGTATCGTTGTTGAGACAGTCACCGTATTTAATTATTGAAAGTGTTCTAAAGGCGCTACTATCTACCCCCTTTTGCATTGATCGCATCACCACCTAGAACCTTTAGAGTGTTCTGGTCTTAGACTTATATACTCGGTAAAGTCCGTATCACACGACACTAGCTCGTACTTGAAATCCAGTGTGCTAGCTAGTACGTCATCATCTAGCGTCGTGTGAATCAGAAAAAGTATACTGGTTCTGCCACTTGGTACTGGCTACCATACTAGTTGTGAGGATAGAACACGTGCTATTTTCGTACTAGTTTCGACACTAGTCTATGTAATTCAACCAATCAATGCGCGCTGAGACTGTTGTGTAGAGAAATGGTATAAATGACGCCAACATGGCCATCGGATGTGATTTTGTTGTTGGCAGAAAATTATTCTAAACATCCTTGTTTATATAATACTAAATTGGCACAGTATGACAATATATTTAATATATATATAAATTTAATTTAAAACATGTCATCTAAAAACGACAAACTGTGTTCCAGACCCAATTTTAATCTAAATAAACTTGATAGCATGCCAACCTTGGCCGGGTTTTATTTTTAGAATATAAAGTGTGGGTAGGCCTAAAAAAGAACATTTGTGTATCAAGGATACTGTACTTGGACACCCATGGGCTTGGAGGCCTCTGACCACAATGTAAATAAATGAATATAAATTTAGGGAGATACCCGTATCACACGACACTTGCTTATACTAGAAATCAAGTGTGCTAGCTAGCACCTAAATATCTGTATACTAGCTAGTACAATTATTATTATTATTATTATTATTAGCACCGCGTCTTACTACCCGTTCGGGTTATACGCACTTATGCTAATGTGTAATGGTAGGGTGATAGTGAGATGAAATGGAGGACCTACAGTTTAACGTGGAATCCGAACCACGGTGGAGGCCTGGCATTCCTCACATTCACAAGATGTCTTGTCAGAGGTGAAGGAAGGGTTTGGTAATCAGATAAATCTTTGCCGGGACCGAGGATCGAACCCCGGCCGCCAGCATAGAAGTCTGACACCTTACCCCTAGACCACCAGGTCACCGCTAGTACAATGGAAATGGGACTAGAGTATTCACACGCTGCTAGTTTGGTACTAGGTTCTAGTGCAAATATTTATCGAACGTCAGAGATTATTTTTGAGTGCACAGCTGCATTAATTACTAATAAAGATTCATGAAGAACATGATGTAGTGTAGTAAGGAAACGTATTTATATTATAAAAGTAGAATTCAATATAAAATTACAATGATGGTAGTTGAAATTAAAGTTGAAATAATGATTATAATAACAATATTAATGTATTACAATGTAACCTAAAAAGAACTGAATGTGGATTAATTAGATATAAATTGATTAGATAAAAGAATATATTGACAATGGATATGATTTTACAAGAATAGGACCATCTTACATAAAACATGAATATATAACATATTAAATAAATAATAAATTAAAAATTAAAAAACATAATATTTTAGGTTAAACTGAACTACACCAGCCATAAAGAAAAAAAAGGAACAAGGGCATTAAAGCAGATAAGCCAGAATTCAGTATTAAAATATAAATTTTAAATCATCATTATCAATCCTCAACAATCAATAATTTAATAAATATTATATTTTTTGATTCTTGCTATTTACTTATCCATCTTAACCTAAAATATTATGTTTTTTAATTTTTAAATTATTATTTATTTAATATGTTATATATTCATGTTTTATGTAAGATGGTCCTATTCTTGTAAAATCATATCCATTGTCAATATATTCTTTTATCTAATCAATTTATATCTAATTAATCCACATTCAGTTCTTTTTAGGTTACATTGTAATACATTAATATTGTTATTATAATCATTATTTCAACTTTATTTTCAACTACCATCATTGTAATTTTATATTGAATTCTACTTTTATAATACTAATAAAGATATTGAAAATTATGAGAGAGAGCGTAGGAAAAAGAATATAGACACGGGAATGGTTGGGAAAGGCGAAATAATGGTAGCAGGATGCTAAATATGATCTATTCGGAGGTTAGGTAATATACATTCGGGGTTACACAAACGTTTAGTAGCTCCCTAAATTTGTATTCATTTATTTACAATGTGGTCAGAGGTCCCTAAGCCCATGGGTGTCCAAGTACAGTATCCTTGATACACAAATGTTATTTTTTAGGCCTACGCACACTTTATAATCTAAAAATAAAACCCGCCCAAGGCTGACATGCTATCAAGTTTATTTAGATTAAAATTGGGTCTGGAACACAGTTTGTCGTGTTTAGATGACATGTTTTAAATTAAATTTATATATATTAAATATATTGTCATACTGTGCCAATTTGGTATTATATAAACAAGGATGTTTAAAATAATTTTCTGCCAACAACAAAATCACATCCGATGACCATGTTGGCGTCATTTATTCCATTTCTCTACACAACAGTCTCAGCGCGCATTGATTGGTTGAATTACATAGACTAGTGTCGAAACTAGTTCGAAAATAGCACGTGTGCTATCCTCACAACTAGTATGGTAGCCAGTACCAAGTGGCAGAACCAGTATACTTTTTCTGATTCACACGACGCTAGATGATGACGTGCTAACTAGCGCTAGTTAGCACACTGGTTTTCAACTACGAGCTAGTGTCGTGTGATACGGACTTAAACGTTTGTGTCACCCCGAATGTATATTACCTAACCTCTGAATGTATCTTATTTAGCATCCTGAGACCATTATTTCGTCTTTCCCAACCATTCTCGTGTCTATATTCTTTTTCTTACGCTCCCTCTCGTAATTTTCAATATCTTTATTAGTAATTAGTTCAGCTGCTGCACTCAAAATTAATCTCTGACGTTCGATAAATATTTGTACTAGAACCTAGTACCAAACTAGCAGCGTGTGAATTATCTAGTCCCATTTCCATTGTACTAGCTAGTATATAGATATCTAGATGCTAGCTAGCAAACTTGATTTCTAGTATAAGCAATTGTCGTATGATACGGGCTTAATGATTTGTCCTCGATTCTCATCCTTGTTTTTTCTTAGTACCACCTTATCATCTAACGACATCCCGTAAAAATTGTCTGGGTCGTATATGGAAGTGTCTATATAGTCTTTTACTAGTCCGATCAGTCTCTGGTAAGCATCCTCGACAGTCATCTCACACAGGAACGAATCCGTATACAAGTACTGAGGTTTAAGCGTACCTAATGGAAAGGCAAGCACAATCACCTGAAAATGCTGACCGTACATGAAAACTTCAGAGCTTTCCAATATGGTGAACCCTGCATATCTTCACATATCGAAATGAATCTCTTGAAGTTGTATTTAGGTGATGACCGAAATTTTCAACACGTTATTCCGGTTCTTAAAGCTGGGGCTAATTATAAGGTTACCCACGTCCAACTTACCTCCCCACAAAGTGACGACCTTTATCATACAATATGCATTAATATTGTAGATGAGGCGGCTAGAAGCAAGATTGTCTTAAAACATGTTCTCAAACTTGTTGCTGGCCTTAATCCTCGTCTCCACATTCAGGGTGATGAATTTATCCATCTAAGGAGACTGTTTGAAACTGAGTACCCTATGAATCCTAACCAGTTTCAATCCGTTCACCAGACATAAACATAAATGTTGATCGTTAATGATGTACCCTTTCTTATCAGCTAACGTTGTCAGTAATTTATCTTGTTTCCATTTAGGGGGTATATATTTCTCTGGACAGAATGGCAAATCGGAATAAAGGGCATGTACTTCTCGAGGATAAGAAGATGCATCACATCTATTCATCATCCTTGATCGTGCGTACATACAACTGATCTATTTCATGTTCCTGAAGTCAAAGCTTTCATAAGGAAAGTGGCAAATTATATATATATATAAAAGAGTAGATTCCGTTCATGAAACGATAGATGAGTTAGGATTCAGATTTCGAATGAATGAACGAAGGCATATATCGGTTATTCGCAACCTTATGACGATCAGCCACAAAACAGATCCCTCCTCTGATAGCTCTCAATAAATTGATGTATG